>CAMXCT020004258.1:0-5000 GCA_947184155.2 Cladocopium goreaui | reverse complement strand
GGTTGTGGTTGTGGTTGAGGCTGTGGTTGTGGTTATGGTTATGGTTGTGGTTGTGGTTGTGGTTGAGGCTGTGGTTGTGGTTGTGGTTATGGTTATGGTTGTTGTTGTTGTTGTTACAAACCAAGTTTTAAGTGGCAGGAATATCACAATTTTCCCAAATGGCACAAGTATTTCATACTATATTCCACATGCCTAGGCTAGATATGGGCTTGACTGAAAATGATGTAATTACTAATTACCCTAAACCCATTGGGTTATCATCATTTTCCCCCTTAAAACAACAATTTGGGATCATTCCCCGTTTCTAGACACACCCATATCACAATCTATGTTTGCTTGATGGTGTTTCGCCCCCGCGGTTGTTGCCTCTTCCCGCACTTTAAACTTGCAATAGCAAACTAAAAATAGGAACATCTTATCGGAAAGTGGAGAACTTATATAGATGATTAAATGGAAACATAGTTCAAGACTGGAAAATGTATATAGATCGAAAAATAGTTCAAGATTGGAATATACTCAGATTTGCTCAAGGTGGAAACATATTCAATGCATCTTCCCAAAGGTAAAGTTGATCACAGATCATGTTGTCAATTACGCATGAACCTTCCAGGCCAATCATGACACGGAACACATACCAGATTTTTTGTTCTTTCACTTACACACTTTTCCCAAAGAGAAAACCCAACTGCTTTGTTTAAGTCAAACATCTTGTTTTTCAATGACCAAAGCATCATGGCTGTGAAGGAAAAATCAACAGAAATTTACCTGCAGAACTTGGGGATTTTTCATGGGACGCCAACATATTCCCATGATATAACCATAGAAATTGCAGAAAGCTACGTGCTACGGGCCCCAGTTTCGACATAGTACCTGTACCTCAGTTTATGTAAACCTTAGATAATACTTCTTAATTGTGTAAGAATAATTGCATATCTCCATTTTCTTTTGAATACAACTATTGAAATACCTATTTCTTAGAGATAGTTGGGTACCCCTTACTCCCAAATTTCATTTTTTATGATTGTGTTCCCGAAATTGCACACCGAAATCTCAGATTCGTCCCATGACAAATCCCCCATTGATATACCACGACATCCCCATGGATTTATCCCATGTTTCCTGGTAAAAACCAGACCGAATACACTTAATGGTCCCATGATATTCCCATTGTATTCCTGGCCCATGTAACCATATAATACCATAAAAAACTACTGGAGAGAGTAGTAGCTTTTCATTCGCAAGCCCAAAAACAAATCGGGAACGATCCGCCTAAGGAGCTTTCGCCGTTCCTCCTGCGCTCTCCGTTCCTGGCAAAAAAACCAAGCAACGGGGCGCAGCTAAACCACGACTGTTTTCGTGCGAGAATAAAAGGATAATCAAATATTCATGGGATATTATGGAAATTTATGGTATATTAATAATATACAGTAATGGTGAGATGATCACGGATTTTCTTTTGGATTATAGGATATGCTTGGGATAATAGTTTGACTTAATGGGATAATACTAGGAATAAAAGTGGAATTCAATGAGTTTTAATGGGGCCTCAGTGAAAAAAGTAGTTGGATACATTGGTTTAGCTCACTAGGACAGCTGCTGGGTTCATTGAGAGGGTGAAACCAAACCAAGAAACAAAACCTGCATGTTCTTTTTGCTCCCTAATAATCATATGTATCCCCATTTAAAGCAAATGATTAGCCAGTATGAAGCCTCTGAAGAAAAGCGAACAAGGCGATGTCTGACCCACAAACGTGAACGCAATCATGGGGATTTCCGATAAACAATGCATAAACAAGGAAACTCATGGTGATTTCAAATACAAATATCAACCTATTTTTGATAACCACTTATGTTATGTGTTGATGGAAATCACATGAGTTTGCCTGCCTTTGATTTGTTTGTCCCGTTCAGAGGTGTATTTCTAAGTATGAATCATGAAAAATCATGCCAGCACCATCAAACGGACATGTTATCTAAATCACAAACGCAAAAGTGCTAAAAATAATAACATGACTAGGTTGCGATCAGTTATTTCTGGTATAGATTTCTATATAATATGTCTATTATATTTCTATAACATGACTAGATATCAGACCTCCCCTTGCGATCACCGGATCATCCAGCCATGGCGCCATGGCTTCCAGGCGCAAAATGGGTTCGAACGTTTTACCCGGCCTGGTGATGACAGTTTGCTATTTTCAGAATGGCCATTTTGAAATAGTTGATGAATAAGATGAATACCCAGCTAAAAAATGCTGGATCTTTCCAGTTCGCAAACTGGGACAGTTTACCAGAGGGTAACCTCCGTTTGTTGGATATTCACGAGCTGGGTCATGTTGAACGATGAATCCATCATTAACAGCTCCACTGCTACTGTGGAACGACTCTTACGGGTCCCCACGATGCCCAAAAGGCCCACACTACATTGAAATGCCATGAACATGTAAACTCATTATAACATCACAAGTGGGGTATTAGGTATATACCACTATATATATATACTTGCAAGAATCAACATTGAAGTCAATTCACTACTCAAATGGCCAAACTCAAACTCACCAATCCCGAAATGTATCCATGGCCAATCTTGAGAAAGAAACATAACCTTTAGATAGTTTTTGGATGCTTTAGGTTGGCATTATATGTTCCACCTGTTGCTTCCAAAACCATACCCAATCATTCACCAAGTTTTACCCACTCCAACAAAAGAGGGGCTTTCCAATCCATGGGGGTACCCCCAAATCATCAATTTTAATGGGATGTTCGGATGTTCAAGTCTAAACTATTTTTACCATCCAGCTACTGTGGATCAGCCATAGAAATCCCCAAACCCGTTGCACAAAGCTGTCACCTCTTCAGCCCGTTGCACGTTTCGCAACTGTAATTGTTCGATGTGCCCTGGCGCTCAGCGCTCGACTTCGACCAAGTAAATCACTCGCAGCGCAGCGAAGAAGATTTCAACAAATGGGAGTAACCAAAAAGAAGTGGCTCAAACATGTTCAAACCATGTGTAATATCTCTTGCAATGATAATGTCAATGATATTGGTAAACAATGGTAAACACCATTTTGGCAAATCATTTGATAATCTACCCTCTGGTAGGCTGTCCCATAACTATGGAAAACCACCATGCTATTCATGGGAAAACTCACTATTTCAATGGCCATTTTCAGTAATAAATGTGGCCTCAACAATGCAATGGTCATGGTCTTCACAGAAAGACACTCATTCTTGAGTCCAAGCGCCTCCACGGGCCGAACGGTGCGCTGCAGCCTCGATCTTTAGGAAACCAGGGCCATAAAGAACTGCCAGGCTTGGAGGTTTCCCCATAAATGGGGCTTACATACCCCAAAATGGATGGTTTATCATGGAAAATCCTATTAAAATGGATCATTTAGGGGGGTATCCCATTTTAGGAAACCTCCATTTAAGGAGACTATTGCCAAATCGCCTATTGTAAATCATCAGGGATCTAGATACTTGAAGTGAACTCACAAACCTGAAAAACTCAACAGTTTTCAGATAGCAGACCCCACTATAACTATCAGTATCTATCATTAATTCATCGGAAATAAGGTCATGTGGGGATAATTTCCCTATATACTAACGTTCCAATGAGGTCACAATGAGGTCGTTATTTTTTTTACCCATATTGGTTCATATTCCATAAGATACCTATAGGTATATACAATCCTATTGTCAATCCTCATGAATCCCCTGTGAATCCCCATTAGTCTCCGAAAAAAATCATGCAGATTGATGGTTTCTCCTCTGGAACAATCTACAACAACAAAAGAAGATGCAACTCAAGGCTAACCGGGGCCCGTTGCTAAGCCAAATGTGGTAAACCAATGTAAACCACATACTTCTGGGAAAATTATAATATTTCACTAACCTGAATCTTGCGGCCATTTGGGGATGATTTCCCTAAAATAAACGATGATTCCAGGGTTCGGTTGAACAGTGAGGTCGTGATGAAATTTACCCAAATATATGACATACATCTGAGAAGATTCCGTCAATGTTCAAATATGTTCAAATCATATCAATTGGAATGACCCCCAAATTAACCATCATTACTTAGCTATGGGTCAAAACCTTGGTACCCTGCTGTGAACACCACTTAACGGAAATCATAAGTAAAACCCATACCCATTTACCCTCAATGACCATCATTTACCCGGGGTCGGGCTCTATAGCATTGTTAAAACATACGGTTAATAGTATTCCTCTCAAACCCAAATGAAATCCCGTAATGGTCAACAATCCCAAATAGCTGCACAAAGTTCATCATAATACTACGGCCAGGCCCTGTGTGTTGCCCGGAAGTTTACAGGGACGGTCCCGGCAAATTTCATGATGATGATGATGATGATGAGTCTAACTGGGGTGGGAGAATTAAACCCTTATTGAAGAATCTTCAATGAATGTAAGACTTTAACGGGGGTGGGAGAATTAAACCCTTATTGAAGAATCTTCAATGAATGTAGAAGTTTAACGGGGGTGGGAGAATTAAACCCTTATTGAAGTTCTTCAATGAATGTAAGAAGTTTAACGGGGGTGGGAGAATTAAACCCTTATTGAAGTTCTTCAATGAATGTAAGAGTTTAGCGGGGTTGGGAGAATTAAACCCTTATTGAAGATCTTCAATGAATGTAAGAGTTTAACGGGGGTGGGAGAATTAAACCCTTATTGAAGATCTTCAATGAATGGAAGAGTTTAACGGGGGTGGGAGAATTAAACCCTTATTGAAGATCTTCAATGAATGTAGAAGTTTAACGGGGGTGGGCGAATTTATATGATATGTATAGTGTGAACAAAAATACTTGTAATTTACGCTATTCTGGGCTTGGGCAACACACGGGGCCTGTGGGTAATATTATCATAATCATAAGTCAAAAAAACTTGCATTTTTTTGGGGGGGGAGAATTACCCTTACTGGCATTCTTTTGCACCATCCTTTCCATCGCTTAATATACCCATTAACAAGGAATCCCATG
>CAMXCT020004257.1:351255-514807 GCA_947184155.2 Cladocopium goreaui | reverse complement strand
TTGCGCTTCGTCAAGAAGGACGGTAAGTCAGATCAGTAGATTAGGGATCAATAGGACTGCAGACCGCTCATTTGTGGGCTTTTCTATATCTTCAAATTTTCAAACTTAAAACATAACAAATTTGTTGCTTTCAAATGTGTATGCTTTATGTAATGGAATCAGCGGTGTGTCTGCAAGTACAACAGCACAGCCCAGATTGCAGACTGTTCACACATAACCAACAGAGGTCGAGCCAGTTAGCCACTCACAATCAACTGAAAGTTTAATCATATGTATATGACTTTGACTTTTGTTTGTGAGATAGTTTTCCGTATGTCTGCAAAGGGAACCAAATTCAAAGCACAGCTTAGCTCAGCAATGTTGAAGTTGAAGCCTGGCCCTTTGGGATTGCTGTGGGATGTCTGGGATAAAGATTGTCCCCAATGTTGGGCCTTCGTCCCTTTGCTTTACTTTAGATTGTTTTCCTCTTTTTTTATCAGCGCCTTGGTCTGAAGAAATTCACTCGAGACAGGCGTTGATTGTTCGTAGTACTGTTGGATGGAAGCAAGTAGCAATGATCAAGCGAGCAAATTGCCATAGACGTCGAGCAAAGCTGAAAGTTGAAAATGACAATACGTGTCGGGGTGCAGTATGTTGGATTTCCAAATGTATTGTCTCGGCAGGATGGTTATTTGACTTGGTTGTTTTTGTACACTGATATACTGTTGTACTGACTCTGACTATGTTCTCTTCTTTTGGTTTTCACCACTTCAAGCTATTTGGTGGATGATGCACGCTATGCACAGACACACATACATTGGCAAAACAATTTGATAACATGACAACTTGACACACTGTCGTGATATAAACTTTAAACAATAACTTCTCTTTTGTTGTATCATGGACTTAGAACGGATCTCTTCTTCATCGACCTTCCACCGTGTGCAATGGGAAGGCATCCATCCACCACTGCACCAAAGGCCACACCAAGGTAAAGGCCAAGCCGGAGCCTGTTGCCAAAGGTAAGGTACGTAAAGCAAAGAAGACTGAGGATACGATTCCAGTCTTGCCAGAGTCAGTTCAGGCCAAGTACAAGGAACAATGGCAGCAATTTGCAAAAGTGAAGCCGACCAAGGATTGCTTGTTGGGATGGGTTATTTTATGGTTTTCGTTTTGCTTTTGTTGTTTTTCAGTTCGAATTTTAAGCTACTTATAAATGTTTTACGTTTTAACTTCAAGGTTCAGGTTCAAGATTTTTTCCAGCTGTTTGGTTCAAGCGTCTGCTTATTCAAATTCCTTACTACTAATTAACAAGATCAATTGATCTAATGGTTACTATTATTCATTTTTACTGATTTGATTTTTTTTTTATATTTTGATTTTGGTTTGCCAGGAGATCAATAAGAATCAGCCTGGCGATTCTTCTTCGAGTTCCAAGCCTTCTGCTTCTACTGCAAAAAGCTCTCCTTCTGTGGAAACCGCTCCGGCTGGATCTACTGCAACAAGTACTCCTTCTGTGGAAACCGCTCCGGCTGGATCTACTGCAACAAGTACTCCTTCTGTGGAAACCGCTCCGGCTGGATCTACTACAACAAGTACTTCTGGGGGAACCGTTCCGGCTGTACCTACTACAACAAGTACTCCTGCCGGATCAGAACCTTTGACCTCTCCATCTCCACAGGCGCATGCTGAAGTTAGCGATGTGAACAATTTGAATGATGTGAAGCCAGAATCAAAACCTATGACTCCTTCATCCCCGACACATGCTGATGGTAGCAAGATGGAAAAAAAAGATGATGTCAAGGCTTGGGCTGTATTTTTTTCAAACTTTGCATAGCCTACTTTTAACTTAAGTTTGAACTTAACTGTAATTTGAACTGACAGTAGCCTGTTAGCTTAGTGAGCTGATAGTTTCAAGTTCTAATTATAATTACTAATTTCAAAAAAAAAAGTTATGGTAGTGATAGCGTTGCAAAAATATCGCATCAGGACGAGCTCACACTTTTGGTAGAAGAGGCCATGGACATGATGGAGTTGGAGACACAGCCAGACGAGACACCCCATGGAGAATCCAAAGAACCACAGCCAGACGAGACACCCCATGGAGAATCCAAAGAACAAGACGCTACGATGCTATTTGGTGATGATCAAGGGCTAGTGAACACCAAATTGGAGATGCAAGTTTCAACGGCAAAGGCACATCGACTGTTCCCAGAGTTTGAGAAGACCCAGCTCATGCCAGTCAAAGAGGAACTTGGCGATGAATATGTTGAATTTGGTGATCCAAGCGGCGACCCAGAGGCTGACCTAGAAAACTTTTGGTGTTGGGTTTCGAGTCGTGATGATGGCAAGGACAACAATGGTGCTGGTGAAGATGAGAATGAGACGGAAACGAAAGCGAATGCTGGCACCATCTTTACCCCATCACACACCTATCCTGCACCGCCTTCGGACAAACATCCAGATATCAATCGCATTTTGGAAAGTGCAGCTGAGGCAGACAGTTGGGGAACAAAATGGAACAACATCACCACACCACAAAGATTCAGACTTAGGCAAATACAAAGTTAGCTCAACTAAAAACAATGTAATTAACCAGGTAAACTAAACTCAGGTAAACAGGTAAACTGTAAACTTAAACTGTAAACTTCTTGTGTGTACATTTTGAATGAAGTGCAGTTTCAACAACTTTGAACAGACTTTGATCTTTGAAGTTTGAACGTGAACTGTTTCTGTTTGAGTTTGAATTGACCCTGTAGAAAATGATCGAAACTGCTGCTGCTCGTCTTGGTGAAAAAAGTTTAGCCGACCGACTCAGATGCCTACCCAAGATCCTCAGAGTGGCAGATATGTTTTCAGGAGCAGGAACATTTGACAAAGTGGTTGACACTGTCTGTCGCGTTCTCAAGAACAGATTCCCGAATGAAATGGCCGAAACCGAAGAACATTGG
This sequence comes from Cladocopium goreaui, assembly GCA_947184155.2. Lineage (NCBI taxonomy): Eukaryota > Dinophyceae > Suessiales > Symbiodiniaceae > Cladocopium > Cladocopium goreaui. The sequence goes on along the minus strand of CAMXCT020004257.1, from coordinate 511,877 downwards.
ATTGGATTGGGTTTTGGTTATGTTTTTTTCTTTGCTTTGTGTCAGCTGTGGCGACTTAAATCAAGCAATAATTCATTCCAGCATTCATTCATTCTATGATATGATGTTGTCTTTTTGTTTTTCGGTTGCTTTCGTTAGTTTGTTAAATCAAGTTAAATCAAAAATCCTTACTCACCATCTTGTGCCACCACAGGTAATCCATGAGTTCTTGTGCGAGATCGAACAGTCAAAGCAAAACTTTCTTTTGCAAACGGCTACAGACACGACGTGTTGCCTTTTTACCGACGCCACCAAGATTATGAACACAGATGACAGGCGATGTGTTCGTCATGGTGAGATATGCGACACATGGTGATGCAAAGTTAATATATTTCACTAAATGCTGTTTTGACACAACTTGTAACTAAGATGTTGTAGTCTCCTGATTCTTGATTCTACATTCTATTTCTATCCCTATAAATATATTTATTCTCATTCTAGTTTGTTTATAGATTCTAGATGTGACTATTAAATTCAAAGTGCATGACTCAAGCACAGTACTGAGCACACACACACACACACAAACACATGAGTCACATGAGGATCTACCGCTGAAACTTTGGTCTTACAACGGTGGCTTTTCATGCAAGTCCTTGTCGAAGTTGAACAATTCGTTCAAAGATATGCTGACCGCGATGAACGACCAGAACCAGGACATTGGGGGACTACTGATAATGATTCATTATACCAATACAAATTCACACACTTGTGATCATAGTTCTCGGCTAGGAAACTGACAATGATACAACTTGATGTTTTGGTCGTCAGTTGTTAATTATTTTAGATTCATATTTATATTTATATATATATAAATGTTTTTCAGGTTCATTGTTATTGCTTGTTTTTACCTTCGGTTACTATCGGGGTATAGTCAATGTTGGTTTTTGTTTGTAGCGATGTTGAGGTCTGGTAAGTAAGTGCAGGATTCAAGTTCGTATCAAACGTTTCGGGCAGTGCGAGACTATCTCAATCAAGCCGTAGTTGACTTCTTCACTTTCGAGAACGTCGACATGGATTCTTCAACCGATGATAGCACCAGCAATTTCAACGTGATAGTTCAAACTTTGGAACAGGTCGGATCCGGCTACTTTGTCAAAGTGTTCAAACTTTGCAGTTGCGATTTCGGCGTTCCACAACGCCGTGTTCGCTTGTTCTTTGTCGGTCTGAACAAGGAAACCCAGGATGAGAAATCTTTCTACCGGATTGAGGAGTGGTTGAAGTTGTTTCAGCTCAAGACCCAAACGCCAGACATGACCTTAGCACTTGCCATGTTACACACCTGATATGTGTTCTTGAATCTTGAAGTTCTTTTTTTTTGAGCTTTGACTTTGAACTTTGAACTGTTTCACAAGTTTTGCTGCACCTATCTTTCTCCATCTATCTCTTTCTCTCTCCGTAGAGTAGAGACTCTACAATTAGGATTCCTTCACTTTATTACTTTTACTTGTTGTTTGTTTTTCACACCAAGTGTTTCTTGTGGACAACTTTGCTCAACTCAACTCAACTTAATTTATCTGCTAAGGATGACTTTTTGCTTCCAGATGAACATCCAATGGTAGTAGCAGAGTTGGAACGAAGGTTGCGTTTCAAAGCTAGCAAAGAAGAGAGTGGTAAGGCTTCGGAAAAGGAGTCAGCAAAGTGGAAAGGACTACACATGGATCTGGCTGAGAAACGTATTTTGGTGTGATGAAGCCATGTTCTTTATTTTCATTTTTTGATGGTCTATATAGTTGGAACCACATCAACATCAACTGATGATCAGTCAAACCAATACCAAATCATAGCCTCTCTGTCTACTATAAGGTCGTCTAAGTCTAAGTCAAAAAAAAACAATAATTCAACTGTAACCATAGCACCTAAATATAATTATACGGTCAGTGCTACATTCGATGTGATGCAAAAGACTCGACCTAGGTGGGTTGCAATGGCCTCTTCCAGTACCATCAGATTTGGCATCAAGCTCTTGGTTTCAATCACTTAGCTTTCGTGAGCGTGAAGATTCTTGTCGAAATGTTGCAGGTTTTTTTTAAATGTATGTACGATGGTAGTGAATGTTCAGTTCACACACTTTGATCAGTTACCCTCTGTTTGTCATCTCAGAACGTGATCTTCCTGCGGAAGGAAAAGGAGGCGATGCAGGCTGCCAAGAATAAGGACATCATTCGCTATGGTGATATTTATCAGTCAGCGAACCGCACTCCTACAAGCTCCGGACAAGATTCCATTCTGAATTTCAATGTTATTGATAGTTGCGAGTTGGGAGATGTTGATAGTTGGTTGCTAGTGCTTTAGCAATGTACAGTAGAGAGTAGAGTCGATGGAACCACTTGTCACAGGAGAGAATTGAATCAATCATTTATATTTTTATTCTTATTTAGGAAGTACCTACTCTGCTCCCTTCATCGAAGATCTTTGATCTCGAACGTTGCCGGCTTTTGCTGGGACCCTTATCATTTGCTTCAAGTAACTGTTTGTTTAGTTACTTTGTTTACTGAGTTGTTTTTAGAATTTAGAATTTAGAAAATCACTGGTTTACTATCTTACTACTTTAACTCAGATTCATTTACTTAGCTGTGCATCAGAAAGTTTATGTCTTCAGTCTCGAGTCTTGAGTTTTCAGAGTCTTCATCTGGTCTTCAGATCCTATGTTTCCAACATCCACCGCTCTCAGGTCGCGAGACTCTGCACCTTCAGGGATTGCAGTTCCATGAACATGATCTACTTCACTTCAGTGAATCCAGTCTGAGCTCACTTTCCGGCAACGCGTTGCTGTGAGGAACTATGTTTTTTCAAATTCAAATGTTCAAAGTTCAAATGTTCAAACTTCAAATGTCAAACTGTTCCACTATCAGAATCATAGAATCATATCGGTTTTTGAATTCATAATGACAATTAAATAAAATCACATCAATCAAATCAAAATCAAAAATCAGTGTTTTGGTTTCTCAGTTTCACAGTTTCTTCACAACTAATTTGGACTATGCTCTGGATCTCTGGACTTTTGGTTCATTATATTTATTTACCGTTTTGTTTTGCTGATTGCTCAGTCACTCAGGTTTACCAGCACAGTGATGCTGGCCATTTTCTTGGCCACCGTTTTGGAACTCAATTACACGTCAAGCTCCGAAGAAGAGCAGGAAAGCAAATTGGCATCACTTGTCTCGGCTTTGAAACGCCAAAAGGTCGTTCACTAAAGCTTCAAAAAGCCGAGAGCGGAATTGAATCGACCACAAAACGTGGTTCTTTTGTGGAATGATGTAAAGCATCAAACAACATCCACCACTATACCATACTCTGAACTTGAACAGAGCGGACAGAAAAAACATATTTGCCAAGTGGAACCCTGACTCTCAGGAGTCATGATGCACTTTATCAGTAAGTAACATGGTCCATATGTAATCATTGTGCCATGTGAGCGCACTCAACGGTACCGATGTTGCACCATCGCACTTTTCAAAACGTACTTGTTGCACTCTTGTCGCCCCACTGTACTGATTGATCGCTACCAATGTACCTAACAAACTGCCCCTTGAAAAATCATGGTTCGTACCAATCTCGAAGTAGCCTCAAGAGCATGGCTCTTGAATCTAGATATATGAAATAGCATGACATAACATGAAATAGCATGAAATAACATGAAATAGCATGAAATAACCTAAAATAGGATGAAATAGCATGAAATAGCATGAAATAACATGAAATAGCATGAAATACCATGAAATAGCATGAAATAACATGAAATAGCATGAAATAGCATGAAATAACATGAAATAGCATGACATAACATGAAATAGCATGAAATAACATGAAATAGCATGAAATAACCTAAAATAGGATGAAATAGCATGAAATAGCATGAAATAACATGAAATAGCATGAAATACCATGAAATACCATGAAATAACATGAAATAGCATGCAATAGCATGAAATAGCATGAAATAACATGAAATAGCATGAAATAGCATGAAATAGCATGAAATAACATGAAATAGCATGAAATAGCATGAAATAGCATGAAATAACATGAAATAGCATGCAATAGCATGAAATAGCATGAAATAACATGAAATAGCATGCAATAGCATGAAATAGCATGAAATAGCATGAAATAGCATGCAATAGCATGAAATAGCATGAAATAGCATGAAATAGCATGAAATAACATGAAATAGCATGCAATAGCATGAAATAGCATGAAATAACATGAAATAGCATGAAATAGCATGAAATAGCATGAAATAACATGAAATAGCATGCAATAGCATGAAATAGCATGAAATAACATGAAATAGCATGAAATAGCATGAAATAACATGAAATAGCATGTGAAATAGCATGAATAGCCTGAACTCCCCTGTGAAATAGCAATGAAATAACATGAAAAATAGCATGAAATACATTGAAATAGAATAAACTAGGATGAAATAACATGAATAGCATGCAATAGCATGAAATAGCATGAAAAATAAATGAAATAGCATGACCTCCCCTGACCTAGCATGCAAAATAAACATGAAATAGTTGAAATAGCATGAAATAGCATGAAAGACATGGAAAATAGCATGAAAATAGACATGAAATAGCATGGATAATACCATGAAATCCCATGCCAATAACATTGAAATAGCATGCCAATAGCATGTGAAATAGCATTGAAAATAACATTGAAATAGCATGTGAAACTAGCATGAAATACAGAATAGCAGGCACTCGCCTGAAATAGCATGAAAATAGCATGAATAATAGCATGAAATAAAACATGAAATAGCGAATGGCAATAGATGAAATAGCATGAAATAGCATGAATACATGAACTCTCCTGCCCATCGCTGAAATAATAGCATGAAATAGCATGAAATAGCATGACATAACATGACATAGCATGAAATAGCATGAAATAGCATGAAATAGCATGAAATAACATGAAATAGCATGCAATAGCATGAAATAGCATGAAATAGCATGAAATAGCATGAAATAGCATGAAATAGCATGCAATAGCATGAAATAGCATGAAATAACATGAAATAGCATGCAATAGCATGAAATAGCATGAAATAGTATGAAATAACATGAAATAGCATGCAATAGCATGAAATAGCATGAAATAACATGAAATAGCATGAAATAGCATGAAATAGCATGACATAACATGAAATAGCATGAAATAACATGAAATAGCATGAAATAGCATGAAATAGCATGAAATAACATGAAATAGCATGAAATAGCATGAAATAGCATGAAATAACATGAAATAGCATGAAATAGCATGAAATAACATGAAATAGCATGACATAACATGAAATAGCATGAAATAACATGAAATAGCATGAAATAACCTAAAATAGGATGAAATAGCATGAAATAGCATGAAATAACATGAAATAGCATGAAATAACATGAAATAGCATGAAATAGCATGAAATAACATGAAATAGCATGAAATAGAATGAAATAGCATGACATAACATGAAATAGCATGAAATAACATGAAATAGCATGAAATAACATGACATAACATGAAATAACATGACATAACATGAAATAGCATGAAATAACATGAAATAGCATGAAATAGCATGAAATAACATGAAATAATCTGGGAATTGGATGAATTTTATGGAAAATTTTACATCGAGGCCATGGGCGATTTCACCTTCTGGGCCCATATGGAGCCCAGTTACATGGCAGTCTCCATGGCATCCTACACTGAGGCGCTGGGAAATCGCTGGGAAATCCCCCGGTGAATCGATTTGTAGCGATCATCCAACGAAATTTGTGACTGCAAATGGAATCAAATGGGATTTGAATTGGATCATCGAACTAAATGATCATGGATTCAATGGGTGATTTGATAGGAGTTTACAACCATGATTGAGTACCTGATGTCTTGGATTCTGCCAGACATGATGTGAATAGTCGCTGGACCACTAGACATTGGTCAATATCTACTTGAATTTGCAGAAGGAATCTATCCAATTCTACCAATAAGATTTTTCCAATTGGTAAATCCACCATGCGAATCTATTGGGAACAAGTCTTTTTTGGGGGGACCCCTCAAGCAAAAATCCAGGTGGATCCATCCTCTACACGCTTAGCCAATGGTCAGGTGCGGCTCAACGGGGTTGCCATGGAATTCGTTGGACTTTAGGGTCCTGCTATAATTGTGCTACCTGCGTTTTCTTAGTCGTTTTGTTCTCCATATTCACAGATGAAGTTGATCGAAGTTGTAAGTCTGGATTGCTGTTATCTTTTCCAATGAGTTTTTCACGAACTTTGTGTAGGATAAGAGTTCAGACTCCCCCAGTCTCTATAAAGTGTGGCACAGCTGCATCCCTTCCCATGGGCCCATGGGCAGGTGGTACCCACCGATGGTGGCCGCTTCCAAGATGCAGGGCAGGTGATAGCGACCCAGTGAGAACACTATGGGTATGGAATATGTACCCAAACAAACGTGAGAAACACATTAAAAACATAGAATCTTGGAAACACAAAAAGTGTCTTCTCAAAATGAGAATCAACTCTGGGCTGGTGCCACGCACATTTGGGCTTTTCCATGTTTTTGCCAGCACCTCCCAATATTCCATTGACTTGTTCCAGGTTTACTTCAATCATGACACCGTGCTGGATGTCAACAGGCCACTGCTTCAGGGGCATATCCCAGCGGGATTAATTGGAGATGTTTGTGGCTCGTCAGGAATCAAGGTGTTGGTTGAACCGACGCCAGATGACTTCGATCTGCGCTGAGGGATGAGCCGATCAGATCGTCCTAGGGCTTGGGAAAAAGGGACCATTTCCGCCAGAATCAAAGCCCTGCTAGAGCTACTAGATGAACATTTATGGAGGGTTTATAATTCTTAGCACTTCAACAACCCATTGACCAACAATTAAATTGTTTTGGAGGAAACAAATCATTACCCTCCAATCAAGCATAGCAACGGAAAATCCTCATTGAATTCGATGATTTTCCCATTGCATCCAATTGGTTCGTGGATTTGATTCCCAGCCGGCCATGTTTGATGACACCGAAGGGTACCCAGTGCAGGTCGTTCAGTTTCAAACTGGCAGACCTGTGCAAAGCTCAGGTGACACCTTGGAGCCAGACTTCTATGTTTCAATGGTATGTTTCAAGGCATTGACATAACTTGACATAAGATTATAATATATTATATCAACATAACTTGACATTTACTAACAAAACATGTAACGCCGTCAAGTCGATGAATTTGATAAATAAATGACTTGACTAGAGTGACTAGATAGGTCAAGAATCAACTGAGCAAGTGAACAAATGCTGCGGATTCTGCTTCGATCGCAAGTCAAACCCGATAAAAACGATCCGCCCTGTGTGATCTCGGGTGCAGACAACTCAGGTACTGCGTGGCCCCCATTCGGAACAAACAATGCAGTGCGGCTTCTCAGCATGAAGACCTTGCACAGAGCTGTGCAGCAGGGTGCTTCACGGATAGATGAGATAGATTGTTGATTGAAGGTCAAAAATTCAACCGCTGGACCTAGGACGGCAGAGGTAAAAATTGGTTTGAATTGATTAGAATTGATTAGAATTGGTTAAAAGTTAGAATAAGTCAGAAGCATTAAGCATTATTTAGACATATTTTAGAATCTGCTCTAAGTATTTTGGCTCTCCTATGGTCTCAAAGATTCTCTGTTCAAAGCTCCCAAGATCATCACCCGGCAGGTGAGCCGTGCGGAAGCGACTTCTGGGCCATTGGGATTCTTGGATGGCCATAGCTGAGAAAATCATCTATCTATAAATGGATGTTTCAAATCTATGGGCAAATTAGGGTCTATCTATAAATGGATGTTTTTTGATGGTAAAAAATCAGCGAAGTAAATGATTGGAGATGGGATTTTCTCATGGGAAAACCATCGAAGTAAATCCATCGAAAAATCGGGGATTTTCCAGCAAGCCAGGTTGGTAAATTGGCAGCTTGCGAACTGTAAAACCACCATGAAATTCATAGGTAAATCATCAAACTAAATGGGCCATGGCTTCCATAGCTATGTTGAATTACCAGAGGATACCGCCCCACTATAATTTTGTTGGCTAAGAATAGGACCGTTTTGAGGCTTTATCGATGATCGTTATTCAAACATGTTTGGACATAGCATGATGTACCACAAATGGCCAGCCATGAAACAAGGGATGCCAACCCACAACAACACAACAATGGACATATCATGGGGATGTAACCCACCAAATATCTGAACAGTGTGTTGAAATATGTTGGGCCTTTCTATTCCTATTTGGAATGATCATGTTATACACTAGTTGACGCATGCTGAGATTTGTTGAAGCCAAGAATGGGAGACACCTCCAACCACGAATTTCCTGCACCCAAACAAAAGCTGTTGGGATTCAGAGGTCTCCAGTTTATCGCAATACGTCAACAGAGATGCAACCAGACTTGAGGATGCGATGCATTCTACACGGTAACGACATTTAAATATGTGGAGGGCGGGCCAGACCGCGAGGCCCGGGAGGTAGTATAAAATACCAGTCCGTATATTTCAATGTAGTTACCGTATGTTTAAATGACTTGGATTCCGTATGTTTAAATGGCCGAGCGGGCTAATGAAAAACCTTCCCGGAGGTAGTCTAAAATACCTGTTCGTATATTTTAAATCGGTATATTTAAATGTAGTTACCGTAAATATATATATATATTGACATATATTCAATTCCGTTCAAGGAATTGCTGTGAGATCAGCTACAAAGATCCTTCACCCGAGCTTAGACACGCTGCAATAGCTCCGTCCCAGTTGAGTTTCACCCAGGAAGAACTGCTGCTCGGAGGACGCGGCCGATGGGAACAGAAACTTCCGAGTTAGATAAGAAACTGACGAAACAAAAACAGAAACTCTGATATCTCTGAAATGATGCTTCGAAATTCTCATCATTTTGTTGGAAATTTGGATCTCCACTAGACCAGTCGCAGGATGGCAGCAACTTTAAGTGTGGTGATGCTGGCAGCAAGCGAGCAAAAAGTTCCAGGCTCAGATGGTCCAAAGGAATTCCGGCGCAAAGGTCCTTTCCAATGCTGAAATGTCATGGATATAATTGATATATCCCATGATATCCCCATTCTACCAGCATTTTTGTTGCTTAAACCATGAACCCTAAACTTCTAAAGCCTGTTTATTGCTCCAACCCATTTGATTCCGCATTTTTCACCAAGGTGGTCTGAGATTAGTGGAGGCTGCGGAATTGCCATTCTACCGGCACCTGAGTTGCAAGTTGATCCTCGGGGCCTCGGGGTTTGGTGGAATCTATTGAAAGATAACAGAAATTTGAGTAATTTCATGTTTGTGGAATGTCGTTGTTTGAGGGTTATATGAAGATATAAGGATGCAATAACAACTGATCGCTACAGTTTGGGGGGAAGCCAGGAAGTTACCGTTCTGTAGACAACACTTGGTCACGAGACTGAGATTGGAAAGACATGGTGCTGAATCAATTTCCATGAAGCAAATGAGCCCCATGAGGATTCTCCCACAATTATATCATATCATGTCATTGGATGTTATTGGATGTTATTGGATTCGGGTGCTGTGAAATAGTTCTGACATGTCTTCCCGCATTCAAAGATGATAACCACTGTCACACCGAAGCGGATCAGCCAGACTGTAGGTTGGCGGTGATCCAAGCAACTGGCAAATACAAGGCGTGGCCGTGGGGACCGGCGAAGCCAAGCCCAATAAGTGATGTTCTGCTGGCTTTCAAGGGGAGTAATATACTTTTGGGTCTCAAACTTTGTGGTGGGACCATTAGCCATTAGCTCTGGTTCCACTTGGTGGTTGCTTCATCTCGAAACAAGGGGGTGACAGCAGTCTACATGTTAAGGCCCACACATTCCCTCATACAAGCCAAATCACAGACAGGGGTTGTTGGCAGTTCTTAGAGGTAATCCCTCGGGACAGAAACTTAGGCAATGTTCAAGTGAGCCATGTTGAGTCGAGCAACGGACTGCTGAATTCAGGCATGGACTAGTTAGTTTTAGATGTTTTAGATTGGCGTACGGTGTCCAACACTGTTGGCATAAAACGGCCGCCATTGACAGGCCTTGTTGTCAAAAAATGGGTCGACCTGTTGGAAGCCACCTGTCCTGCCAGATGGTGAGCCCTCACCCCATCTTCTTCAAGTGGTTGGAGGTCGGGAAAAGTCGACAGTTGCCATGGCACTATGTGTGTCTGTGTGTGTGTGTGTCCTGGCCAAGCACTGCAACGATCCCAATGGACTTTTGCGCATGTTCTAGTTGAAACTCTGTAAACATGTTAAACAGGTCTATTTATTCCATGTGTTTTCCTTGTTTATCCCTTATTTTTCCCATTTAAATAGCCATAGATTTTGGGGGCCCGATTCAGCATTTTCAGTTCCCACAGTTCCCACAGCCATAGCAACAGGACCCAGTGGCAGAACTTCATGCCTGGCAACGGCAGGGCTTCAGGTGCCGGTTGCTACAGCTGACCAGGTATCCAAGGTCTAATTTTACCAGTCTGAATTTGGGATAGATTGGATACATCTGATGATATGGGGATTCTTGCGGTTGGTATTGTTGGTATTGTTGGTATTGTTGGTATTGGTTAATTTGCCAAAATTGTTTGTTGATTCTTGTGAAAAGGTAGCGGTTTGAGGGTGTTGAGGGGGATGTTAGTGCACCAATCTCCACCCCACCTGGCAGCTTTGCTGTTCTTTACTGGATAAGCTCCTCTCTAGAGAAATGGATATCGCTAAATTCCACCAAATTCCAATGAAGCCAATGACCGGAGGTGTCTCGCACCAACGCTTAACGGGCTTCAGCACCAAAAACCGCCGAGCGCACCAGGCTCTTTGTGATCGCAATGTCCGGAGCATTTGTCTTCAGTGGTGCTGCGTCAGACCCTCGGTGGCGGAGGTGATCGGTCACGACCAGTTGACCACCGAAGATGGCGCCGCAGCGACTATGCATCGGCTGGGAGGAAAAAGAAGTACTATATTATGAAATGTTATGATTTTTATTAGATGTTGTCGTTTTTACACATATTGTTATGATTTTTTTTTTATGCAAGTATTATTTCTATTATCATGATTATTGTTATTCTTCTTACCAGCACTGTTGTGTATCTTTATTATGTATATGTACATATATTAATATATATATATACATACGTACATATATCCTGTTCATGATTTCCTACCTTTGCTCACCCCCAGCTGTTCTTGAGGTTGGCGCTGGCGGTCCATGCCATGCACATTGTGATCTGAGTGGCGAGTAACCTGAGGGCCCTCGAAAAAGTGTCCCTGCTGCTGGGTGTGGACCCCGAAAAAATGCTGATTGCGGTCATTGCAGTCATCAACAATATTCTAGTATCAGTTTCTGGGACTGCCCGCATCGAAAAGCGATCATTGGATTTTGAGACTTTGATACCCGTTATTGGTCACACATAGTATCAGCATACAGACAGTTAGCCGCAGCGCGCGTGCATCGCAGCTGAGGGGAGGTTTTGACCCCTGCCATGGAGACCAGGCTGAAATATGACCTCATTGGTGATCCCTGTGCGTGTGTTTTTTTTGAGAACTGGCGACCACTGAAGGTTTTGTTGGATTCCAAGGGGCCCTAGATTCAGCCACAGGAATCCCAACGAAAAAAGCGTTGCGATTGTAACTGGTACGCTATTCGAAACAACCAACTCAAATAGAAACGTTTCCAGGCTCCCAATGTCCAAGGAGTGAAAAGTTGCAAAGGTTTCAATGCTCAAATATCCCAGCATCCAAGAGTGCCATGTTCCAGCAGGTCAAAAATAGAGCCAAAGATTCCAAGGTCCCAGTGTCAAAAGGGCCTTTCAATATGTTCTTTACAGTGGTTTCAAGCGGTTGAACATACGTAGTTGAACCTTTGTCGCAGAACTTTCTTCTTCTGGGTTGCAAAGATAATGCTGTCAAATGTACGAATGTCGATGGGATTTATGTCCGCAGCTCCTTGTGAAGGCCGCGTCCATCACAACTCACAGCATGATGTTGCGGGTATTGTGTTGGAATTTGCTTTACAAACATGTTTGTTTGGCAATCCACGGGAAAGACATCACCAGCGAGCTTGGGTGTGTACAATGAACACCGGAAGCGTCTCGGAGGTCCGACTTGGGAGAGTCCACGGAGCGTAAGTTCCAACTTGTTGGTCCTGCTTGGTCCTGCTGGTGATGCTGATGACAACCAGCAGGTCTGGATAAATCATAGCCATTCTGATTCCATGACCAGCTTGGACATGATAATTTTTGCAACATTGCGTTGCTAAAATATGTGTGCTTTGTCTTCTTCCAGATTTTGAAGAATTGCTTCTTCCAGAAGCATGTCGCCCACGTCAGTACCAATCAAAATGCTTGCACGGCCCAACACGGCTGCCTCAGGCCATGATGGAGGTGCTCTTTGGAGATTCGGCTTTTCTCGGCAGTGGGCAGATGTTTTTGTTCTAAACATAACTTCTACTATTCATGTTTGAGATAGCCAGTTTTTGAGCTATGTGCATGTACAAAGCAGACGGAATTGCATCAGCCAGGGCTTTGGAGACAAAATCAGCACTTATGTAAATTCAATCAACAATAATAGCGATGTAATCACAGAACTCAATTCTGCTGCAGGTTTTGGTGGCTCGCCGATCCATGCAGATCAGGAGACCAAGAGAATTTGTAACTAGGAAAAACACATATGACAAGATCTTCACTTGTCATTCAGGCATAGGCCAGAAAGGATCTAATGTCTTCCATGTTGCAACTCTTTCGTTTCAATCAGTTCAGCATATTTCAACAGAAACAGTCGCAATGTTGAATCCTAGCGGGGCTTAAAAAAAGGGGACACCGGTTTCGTGGGCCACTTGAGACCAGATCGAGAAATCCATCTGTGGTCTGACCATCTGTGGTTTCTACGGTTCCAGACACTCATATTTCTTGGATTTTTGGATTAGTGATAGACATATCTCATTAATCATCATAGTGTTCTTGGACTTCTTTGGAACACTTTCTTTGCGGTTCGATTTTTCAGTTGTCTTCCCTGTCAGGACTGGTCACCGCCAGCACATTGGATGCTTCTTCAGCCCTTGGAAGATCGAGGCCTAAATGGGAGGATTCAGATAGTGAAGCAGTTCTGAATTGCTTGCATGTTTGGTCACCGAGAGTCACCTTATTGACTTTTAACATGTCCATTTTCAAATCTCTCTCTGTTTGTCTTCACATTAAACCATACTGTAAGCCCTACTGTAAGCCCTACCGTAAACGTTTCAGGGTTTTATTGAAGTTCAATTTCTGGACCACAACTTGGCATGGTGGAGTAATTATGGAGTACTAGTGCTACCATCATTGTGACCTTCGACATGGCCCAGGGCGCGCTGAGAAGCCGCCGCTAGGACCGCAATTGCAGAGATTGCCGTGAAGTGTGCAACGGCCGGGTGAGCAATTCCATTCAGTCATCCATCCCTCAGATTCGGCTCAGGGTGAGGAACACTGCGGTCCACTCCGGTCCACTGCCATGCAGGCCCCACGCTTTCTGACTCTGACAGCGGTGGTTAGCGCAGGTGCATCGTGGCTGCCTGTCTATGACAACAATGGCAGCCCTGTTTGCACCGTAGGAGGCACCTTGCAGTGCACAGGTGGCACAGGCCAGTGCGAATGTGTTGGCACAGCTCCAACTGTAGTGCCACCCCCATGCGACACCACGTTGGAAAGTTATGTACCAGATTGCTACTCGAGATGCCGTGACGTTGATGGCGCTTGCATTACCTATTTCAGTTGTCCAGAGGGTTTCTCGAAGTCAGACATGATTTGGACCTGTGAATCTGGACATTTGGCCAGTCTGCTCGGATACGACTACCAAGAGAACATTAAGCTCCTGGCAGACAAGTCCTACAGTCGAGTAATCACATCCTCCACCTATGATGACGGCGAAACCTGGACACCAAGTTGCCACTCACCTGGACCTCAGAACTATGCCGTGGGGTATCAAACTTGCTACACGCTCGATCCCAACGTTGGTGTCCCTACAACTACCACCACCACCACCACGACGTGGGGCATTCCAATTGTCTGGGAGAACGTGGGCGAGCCAGGCAAGTCGGTCTGCAGAGGTCAGAATGCTTCTTGGCAATGCTTGGCGGGGATTGTTTGGGTTCACGGTCATTTTACGGTCATTCTACTTGAAAAACATTGTGAAACACATTGAAAAACCATCCACAATTCCTTTTTGATGGATGTTGATAAATGATAGCACCACCTTTTGAATGTGTTTGTTTGAGCAGTTGTGGGTTGTTCGTAGTTGAGAGAGATTGAGAGAGTTGATAGCTGTCAGTGAGCGTCATTTGCTTGGATGGCTCCTAATTCTGCTTCGGTTTTGTATCGAAGGAAGTAAAACAGAAGTCAAACTTCCGATTTCTTGAAAGGTGCAGCCAGAGTTATACAGGGGAGGTGCCCATGCGCAAAAAAAGATAGTGAGAGAAAGAGAGAGAGAGAGAGAGCGAGAGAGAGAGAGAGAGATAGACAGAGAGAGGGATATATATATATGTAGAGAGAGAGAGAGAGATAAAGAGATAAAGAGATAAAGAGATAAAGAGATAAAGAGATAAAGAGATAAAGAGATAAAGAGATAAAGAGATAAAGAGATCAGAGATAAACGGATGGACGGATAGATAGATTGATAGAAAGTAGATAGAGAGAGAGAGAGAGAAGAAAAAGATATATATATATAGTATGTATAAATATATGTATATATACATATTTATTATATTATATATATATACATATTATATATATATACATATTATATATATATACATATTATATATATACATATTATATATATATACATATTATATATATACATATTATATATATATATGATATATGTGTGTGTATATGTATATGTATACATGTATATGTATATGTAGGTAGATAGGTGTATAGGTAAATAGGTAGATAGGCAGAGGGATATAGGTATCGGTACTGCGTAAATGAATGTGCGAGTCAATCCGCAGAGCGGTTGCCACCCAGCAAAGGAGAACCAGTGGAGGCCCTTGAGGCCAAGTCACTGGAAGGTACCAGTGGCAAGGGAAAAGCTGGTAGCCAGATAGGTCGACAGGTGGATAGGTCTGTAGGTTGATAGGTAGATAATAGATAGATAAACAGATAGACAGACATTGCCATGTGACCAGACATCACGCCCCCAACAACTTCTCAGTCCAAGTGAATCACTGCGCCATTTATGCAAACAAAACAATGCACTTCTCGTAATAGGTGTCAAATATTACAGTAGAACGTGAAATATCCTATTGTTGCGCAGTGAATTTGAGTGACAGAACGACCTGTCCACTCTCGCACCCTTTTCATCCTTTTGGGGAAGACACGCGACGCAGCCAGTACAAGTTGGGAGCCTGCATACAAACATTGGCATTGGACCCTGTTTGTGGGGAAATTGTAGGGAAATCGGAAAGACATAAGCAGACTGAGGTCAATGATAATGACCCAAATCACTACACCGTGCGAGCAGCCCAAAGCTTGGAAGACTGCAAAGTCCTTTGCTCCCAACAGCCCAGCTGCAAGGGCATTGAGTATAGCGTTGGCAGGTGTGAGATTTGGATTCGTCCTCAAGGCATTTACATCTCCAAGGTCCTTGACGGTTTCACCTGTCTTCGATACGGCCGGGACACTTCCAGTCTTGTGAAGTATGAAGGTGGAGACAAGGACTATGCCTGTCGATACCAAGATCCAAACGACAACTCGGCGAGTTTTTACAAGGTCTCGAGTCCACCATGTTTGGTACTGAGCGATTGCAAAGCACGCTGTGCGGCAGCCGACGTTTGCTATGGCATTGAGTTCTCAAAGGGCCGCTGCGAAATTTGGCTGCGACCCATCAAAGCCGCGAAGGAGATTGCAGGCTTTGAATGTTGGATTTACCCTGGGGCTACCTATGAGCCGAATGTGCTTTTGCCCTGACATGCATGTTTACTTTGAGGATGAATTTGCACCCAGGTCTCGTGAATGAGACGTTGCAAGTCACATTGGCACATACTTGAAGGTCCCATCTACAGTTGTGGGAAATTTGGGTTCGCGCTATGACTATGCTTTGGACACCAGCATTCAAAGCATGCATTACCAAGGGTTGCAAGCTAGCTATTGTGCTTGTTGTGCTCGCAAGCAGGCTCTTGTTTAGGGGTTACTTTTGGAATCAGACACTTAGACACTTCAAGACACGTTTGCAGTTTTTTTCCACTGCTGACCCTCTTGTGAGCCTGGTTGTTTGCGCAGGTCTTCCTCTGAAAGAGGGTTAGGATTGGCACAGGCATCAAATTTACCATTGGCTTCGGCCGACCCGGCCAGGTTTTCAATGCTGATGGTTTGCCTACAGTGACATGACTGACATGACTGACTGACAGAAGAAAGAGGCCGAACTGCATGCTTTTGCCTGCAAAGGAGGGTTTATGTGCAATTAGATCTTGTGATAAGATATCGGGGGTCGAATTTCTTAAGCTTTTGTTGTAGTGCCCGTGCGCCCTTCAAAGATTCACATCTTGCCAGTACCGCACATGGCTTATGGAAATCCATGGCAACAAGATTCGCTGTGCCTCTTTGTTTCAGTCGTATCTAGGACTTCATGTTGATGCGCATCCGCCCCATCGAATTGCTAATGGTACCAACAAGAGTCTACATTGATGTCGATGCAGACCCTTGTTGGCGCCGTTAGCAGTCGATGAATGCCAAGCTTGACGTTCAGCCCGCGGCGTTTTAGGGGGCCCCAGGGACGGATGACTGATGTTGAAGTGTGTGGTTGATTTTGGTTGCTGCCCCATTGTAAGGGAATGCTCGTGGTTTTCATTGCCTTTTATGAGACGAAATGAAGTCGCTTCAATTTACCTTGCTTCCAAAACAGATGATAGCCTGTTTCTACAATAATTGTTTGGAACGTGGATCCAGCTGCAGCCAATTCCAAAATTCATAAAGATTATGGCGCTGTAGCGCTGACACAGATTTTCTAAGCATATGGCATATATGGCCTCCTTTTTGCTGCATCAGCGGCAAAAGATACAAGAGACCTTTGCTGGGCACACGAAGACCACTCTACAGTCGTTCGGCTTTTCGTGGCTCAATTTCGAAGTCTCACCCAACGGACAACAGTGATGTGTTGTCTTGTTTGAGGACAAATCCAATCAGAGAAGCTATACTCCAAATATGAAAAACCACAATGCGCTTTTTTTTGTATATTTGAAATTACATGACAAAGATGCGGATGGAACCAATCAAGTTGGTATGTCCAACCCATTTGGTTGAAAGGTGACAGATATTTGACCAGCCCACCACCCCAATGGGTGTGGTTTCTAGTTTGTCTTATGCCAACCAGAAGACAGTCAAAACTTGGAAATCTGGCTGGTGGAGGTTTGAACGATCTCACCACGGAGGAAGCGCTACACAGAGACGATAAAAGTTATGGGATTCAGGGAATCGCATGGCCATCAAAGGTGAGGGTTCAACGAATACTGCGAACATGATGTTGTTTGAAGATGTTTGAAGGTGACTTTAAGTGACTCAAAGGCAGCATGTATGCATTTTGTCGGCGCCTTTGAGAAGCTCAGGTTTTCTCTGTGTCAGGATGAGATTGAATGCGGTAAATGTTTTTGTCCAGAAAATGCGACTGGAAAGACCCTTCACCTCTCAAACCGTCTTACATTTTGCAAGTGCCCAAATTGGAACAGAATTGACTTTTGGAACAGAATTGCAAAACATGTACAATATAGTATGATGATATCTTTCATCTGTCGCTGACATGAAGGGACATTACATATTAAGTGCAATGAAATTGAGCGGCGCCATATGAAAAAATGTTCGACATGCCGTGGTTACTGGTGCTGATAGTATTGGGACATGTTTGCATGTTACGCATGGTTAGAGATGTTTATCGTAGACGGGATACAGATGCAGCATGAGGGTTTTGAACAAAACGTAAGCAGGAAACAGCATTGAACTAGGTGCCGGCTGCAAGCCATGGATTTGAAACTCAACATTTGGTTGAGCTTTGCGAAATATAAAAAATGGGGGGGTACAATGAGATAGATTGGATATGTATTGGATATGTAATGGAATATAACGTGAGATATATGATCACAGTTTCTAACCCCACAGCTGCCAACAAGGGTTACCCATTTTCAGACAAACCCATATGATCCATATGTTTGATTGAATTGCGGGGGGATTACACCTTTTGGAGTAAGATTTGTTTGATGTTACATGGCCAACATGGACAAAATATCCATTGATCACAGGCATATTCCAGTATCGGGGAGCTGGTCCCCAAAGAAAGAAAAACTCTGCAGTTTCAGACTCCTGATGTCCGGCTCAAGTATAAGCGGACGGGGCATCCGCTAATGATACATGCAGTCCAGCGGCAGCTTCCGCAGAATCCAGAAAAAATCCGCTCACTGGCAAACCACTTGATTGGTCCATGAGTTCCACAGTGTACAACATTGACCCTTCAACCTCGAAAATAAAATGGGTGTCACAGTTTCCATTGTTCCTGTGAGTTGACGCGGCTCAACTCTTTTTGTTGCAGCGCCATGGAGGACCTTTTTTTCGGTCCCAGTGATGGTTTGATGCTGCTGAGGGGAGAATCTGAATCTGGGAGAAGTATTTCATGTATTTTGGGTAAAAACAAGGAGGATACAATGAAAATAAATGGCTGAGTAGCACCAAGGTGGTTTCTCAGACTTGAGTGCAATTTTATCCCTACCAAGATTGGTTTTCTTTTGTAGGTGAACTGCGACCTGCCAGTCTTGTTTTTTGGTGGTCCCAGTAGAAAAGCGGTGTGCCGCAGGCACTGTTTGATTTGTATACAAAGCTGCTGTGGGCTCCCCCTTTCCACAGAAAACTGTGGTGGATTGAGCCCCTGGGGACCCTTGTTCCGTCACAGCGTCACAGGACAAACACAAGCTTTTTGTTGGCAGCTTACCGTGCGGCACTTGGTGTTTGGTTGTTTCGCCCCAAATTTTGGATACCCCGCGCTAGTTTCATCGTGTTTCATCTTATGTCATCCCAGTTTTGGTGTGCAATAAAGGTGTTTGTCTCAAAATTATGGGGAGCCGCTCCCTCATTGTTTCTCATGAGTTTCCCCATGTTTTAGGGTCTCATCCCCCAAATTTTGGACAAACCCACGTATCATATTGGTTACGCCTCCTATTAGGTTCCACTAGATCCCATTGAATCCCATGTTTTCTTAGTTATGTCCCTTGTGTCCCTTAGAATATCCCCATGTTTGGAGCTAACTTCTGCAACGACGGCCCCCAAGTCCGGACATCACGGACGAAGAGATCACCGCGGCCTTTGGAGCTTATGGCGGGGCGATGACTTTTGGGATCACCGAGAATCGGAATATGGTAAACCTGGTAGTAAACCTGGTGAACTAATAACTAATAATCATAACCTAATAATAACCCTAAACCCTCCAATCAACATAAATGATATAAATGGGTTGTCTAAACCATCCCCCAAATGGTAGGTTGATCATTCATCTAACCGCATTATGATGGATGCAACCTATCATAAAATGGTTAACATGTGCTCTGGGTATAAATTATATTATATATCCCATTTGTTGATTATGATTGGTTTAATGTGAGGCGGGAATTCGCTGATTGAAGTTCAGCTAGTACAGTAGTGATTCATTACTCTTCAAGTTGGTGAGTTGGAGCAACCTACCTATTGCATTTAGGTTGTTGGAATTATTCAACACAGAAAATGTTCCTGGTTTCCAGAATGGATTAGAAGTGCTCCCCATACCCCCATTTCATTCCAGACCTGGGTCACTGCACAGGGACTGTCATCGAGCACCATCTCATGAGGGGCAAGTCTACCTCTGGCCAGGTCGCCGTGGCAGGATCAGCCCAACCAAATCCAATGGGTTGGAAGATATTGGAAGACCATCGAATAGCTATCAGTACCCTCTGGAAATTTAACATCGCTAAGGAAAATTAGCATGTTTAATAGGTAGATCATCGAAGTCCATGGTCATGTTCCATGGCTATATGAAATGAAGGGTGCTATGGATCTTCCAAGAGGCCGAAATTGATGCTTTGGGCTGACTGCCGACCGGCCGACCGCATCCTTTAAAAGTGTCGCATTTGGGGCTTGCAAGGCAGATCACTTTCGAAATTTGAAATCAATAGCAGATAATCAAAGGAAGTTTAGGGGGAGAAACTTCCGTGTTACGGACTTTTAGAATGTCAGAGAAAGAGTTAGTCAAAGAAAGAGTTAGCAAAGAAAGAGTTCGTCAGGGAAAGAGTTAGTCAAAGAAAGAGTTAGTCAAAGAAACAGTTAGTCAGGGAAAGAGTTAGTCAAAGAAAGAGTTCGTGAGGGAAAGAGTTAGTCAAATAAAGAGTTAGCAAAGAAACAGTTAGTCAGGGAAAGAGTTAGTCAAAGAAAGAGTCGAAGAAAGAGTTAGTGAGGGAAAGAGTTAGTCAAAGAAAGAGTTAGTCAGGATATATGAGGTAGTCAAAGAAAGAGTTAGCAAAGAAAGAGTTAGTCAAAGAAAGAGCAAAGAAAGAGTTAGCAAAGAAAGAGTTCGTTAGGGAACGAGTTAGTCCAAGAAATTGTTCCCGCAATGTAAATGGGATTGCAAGTGGTGCTGGTGGATGAGTTGCCGATGGAGTTTTGAAGGAAGTCTCGCACGAAATGCGTTTTTGAGAGATAGCAGATGCACGAAACCCTTTGTTTTTCCATACAAAGTCCGTCCCCGAACCTCGATGATCTACCTCTGCGGTGCGACGGTTGCGAGACGGTCTCGTGTGTGGTCGGATCTCATTCTCGGATCATGCTCGGACCATGGTCGGATCGGTTCCGCATTGTAAATGGGGTTTCAAGTGTTTTTCGTGCATGTGCGGTCGACAGAATTCCATTGTGATTTGCAACTGTAGGATCGTTCACGCAATGTAAATGGGATTGCAAGTGGTGCTGGTGGATGAGTTGCCGATGGAGTTTTGAAGGAAGTCTCGCACGAAATGCGTTTTTGAGAGATAGCAGATGCACGAAACCCTGTGTTTTTCCATACAAAGTCCGTCCCCGAACGCCGATGATCTACCTCTGCGGTGCGACGGGTGCGAGACGGTCTCGTGTGTGGTCGGATCATGCTCGGATCATGGGCGGATCATTCTCGGATCGGTTCCGCATTGTAAATGGGGTTTCACCTGTTTTTCGTGCATGTGCGGTCGACAGAATTCCATTGTGATTTGCAACTGTAGGATCGTTCCCGCAATGTAAATGGGATTGCAAGTGGTGCTGGTGGATGAGTGGCCGATGGAGTTTTGAAGGAAGTCTCGCACGAAATGCGTTTTTTTTCCATTTTGGCGCTAGTGATTTTCCTTCTAAAAATCCTTTTAAAAAGTGCTTCAAAATCTTCTTTTTTTCGCTCTGGCGTCGAGATCCATCCGGTTTTGAAGCTACAATTTCCGACGCCGTTGCGCGTAGTTCTATTGTGTTTTGCAACTCAGTCTCCGCAGATCGCATTGTAATGGCTGCGTCAAGGTTGCTTCCTGCTTTGGCTGTATGCGTAATACTATTGTCTTTTGCAGCTGGACTTCGTAAATCGTATTGGAGTGGCTGCATGAAGGCTGCGACAATGATTTGTCAGCAGATTTTCTCCATTTTGGCGCTAGTGATTTTCCTTCTAAAAATCTTTTTAAAAAAATGCTTCAAAATCGCCTTTTTTTCGCTCTAGCATCAAGATCCGGTTTTGAAGCTACAATTTCCGACGCCGTTGCGCGTAGTTCTATTGTGTTTTGCCACTCAGTCTCTGCAGATCGCATTGTAGTCGTTGCGTCAAGGTTGCTTCCTGCTTTGGCTGTATGCGTAATACTATTGTCTTTTGCAGCTGGACTTCGTAAATCGTTTTGGAGTGGCTGCATGAAGGCTGCGAAATGGATTTGTTAGCAGATTTTCTCCATTTTGGCGCTAGTGATTTTCCTTCTAAAAATCCTTTTAAAAAGTGCTTCAAAATCGTCTTTTTTTCGCTCTGGCGTCGAGATCCCGGTTTTGGAGCTACAATTTCCGACGCCGTTGCGCGTAGTTCTATTGTGCTTTGCAACTCAGTCTCCGCAGATCGCATTGTAATGGCTGCGTGAAGGTTGCTTCCTGCTGTGGCTGCATGCGTAATACTATTGTCTTTTGCAGCTGGAGTTCGTAAATCGTATTGGAGTGGCTGCATGAAGGCTGCGACAGTGATTTGTCAGCAGATTTTCGCCATTTTGGCGCTAGTGATTTTCCTTCTAAAAATCCTTTTAAAAAGTGCTTCAAAATCGTCTTTTTTTCGCTCTGGCGTCGAGATCCGGTTTTGGAGCTACAATTTCCGACGCCGTTGTGCGTAGTTCTATTGTGCTTTGCAACTCAGTCTCTGCAGATCGCATTGTAATGGCTGCGTCAAGGTTGCTTCATGCTGTGGCTGCATGCGTAATACTATTGTCTTTTGCAGCTGGACTTTGTAAATCGTATTGGAGTGGCTGCATGAAGGCTGCGACAGTGATTTGTCAGCAGATTTTCTCCATTTTGGCGCTAGTGATTTTCCTTCTAAAAATCCTTTTAAAAAGTGCTTCAAAATCGTCTTTTTTTCGCTCTGGCGTCGAGATCCGGTTTTGGAGCTACAATTTCCGACGCCATTGCGCGTAGTTCTCTTGTGTTTTGCAACCCAGTCTCCGCAGATCGCATTGGAATGGCTGCGTCAAGGTTGCTTCTTGCTTTGGCTGCATGCGTAATGTCTTTTGCAGCTGGATCTCGTAAATCGTCTTGGACTGGCTGCATGAAGGCTGCGAAATGGATTTGTTAGCAGATTTTTCTCCATTTTGGCGCTAGTGTTTTTTTGTTGCACGTAGGTTTAGAGCAGTGTGAAGTGTGGGGCGTGAAGAGTGCAGTGTGAAGTGTGCAGTGTGAAGGAAGCAGTGGGAAGTGAGAAGTGTGAAGTGTGGAGTGTGAAGTTTAAGGTTGGAGTGCGAAGAGCGCAGTGTGAAGTGTGAAGTGTGAAGTGTGAGGTTTGGAGTGTGAAGGAAGCAGTGAGAAGTGAGAAGTGTGAAGTCTGAAGTGTGAAGTGTGGAGTGTGAAGTGTGGAGTGTGAAGTTTCAGTTTGGAGTGCGAAGAGCGCAGTGTGAAGTGTGAAGTGTGAGGTTTGGAGTGTGAAGGAAGGAGTGAGAAGTGTGAAGTGTGGAGTGTGAAGTTTGAAGTTTGGAGTGCGAAGGGTGCAGTGTGAAGTGTGGAGTGTGAAGACTTTGCTTCGTCTCTCGCTGAAAAAATCAAACGGTTGTCGAGGGAAGGACACGGTCGGGACAGGGTGTCATTGAACTATAGGTCATTTATGTTTGGGAAACTTCCGCCGCTGGCTTGCCTGGGTCTATGTTGTAGCATCCATTGTGGTATTCTTATTTGGACGTTTCATGATGTTTCTTTTCCAATGTGGAAATATGTGGATTTTTGTTTATGTGATGGTCAACCACCGGCTGGGCTTCCCTCCCAAGAGCTGAGTCCATCCAGGCTTGTGCCTTCGTGGTTTTGGACAGGCGCGCAGCGCAACCAGATTCACCATGATCATCAAGAAAGTACTGGTAGTGTGTGTGTGTGTGTAGATGTATGGAACAGTTATAATATATATATATATGTGTGTACATACATGTATGCAAAACCACATCACGAAACACGAAACGTGGTGCACAATCTGTATGACCAGCGTACAGCGTACGCGTTTCTGCTGGAGCATGTGTTCTTGTGCTCCTGCCGCCCAGTAAAGCTTCTGGCGACAATGCAATTGCATCCATGGACAACGCCTATGCACTTCGAGAGGCCCATGGCAGTGCATGCTTGTCATTGATGGTCGCCGGATGATCAAAATCTTCCAGACTGGACTTGAGAGATTGACCGTCATCGGGGCTATTGCATTATCGCTGGTGATATCAGTGATGTCCTTATTTTGTTGTATCAGTTGCATCGTATGTTGTATCACCACGTCACATAAATGATGCTCAGGGAGGGACTCCGATCCGAGTGTCTTGGGCCAAGAAACCCGGATACGGAGGAGGCAGGGAGCTGCGGTGTGGAGACCATGAAGATTCTGATGAACAGGAAGATAATTGTGGCTAGTGTGAATTAGTGTGGCTGTAGTGTGTGAAACTCTTAGTTTCAATATTGCTAGGCTTCAGGGATCATTCAATTGGAACTTCTGAAGAACGAGAATTTCTATAAAATTGATGTCCTCCAGCGTTCCCAGCGCCAGGTGGTGGTTTTGGAGGTTGCGGTGGCTACGGTTGCGGCGGATGCGGTGGATGCGGCTGTGGCGGCTATGGTTGCGGTGGCTACGGGGGCCACCTGACCATTTGGTGATCCAAAGTGACGATTCGAGTGGTGAATTTCTGGTGAATTTGGGATTTCTGTTGAAAAGTCTGCTGATTGATGCTGAATGATGCTGATATTGTAAACCATGAGCTGGTCGCCCCGAGCTGCGTAGCAGGTTTCATTAGAGTTCCAGTAGAACAAGTCATAAATTATGTCATGAACATTAATTATATTAAATCTGATTAAATCATCAGATCAAGATACTTTCCAAACCTCAACTCAGTTTTTGTCAGTGAGGTGGTTGTGGCAACTACGGCGGCTGCGGCAACTTTGGTGGCGGCTGCGGCTGGGGTGGCTGTGGCGGCTGCGGCGGTTGCGGCAACTATGGCGGCTGTGGGAAGGGTCAGTGGCAAGGAGGTGGTGGAGGCCTGACTGTTCCGATGCTCTGGTTCTTTATCAACTGCACTGTTCAAGCAACCGGTAGGCAGTATCCCCCAACTGGAAATGACATTCGAATTTGTCGCTTGAATTCGGCATCATAAATAGAGGTCATCTGCGGTCATCTAAACAGGTTTGTCTGAATGGTTTGGGAACAAAAAATCTAGTGTCAATCATCATTCCCAATGAATATTACCATCTATACAGGGGGTATAGGAAGAAAACCTTCCATTTCTAGAAACGATGCACCCCATGGAAGGTGCACCAGCCGGGCCCAAGTCCAAGCTCTTCGTGGGGTGGGGCCCCGGCAGCCGGGTGTGGAAGGGTGGCTTCCAAAGAACAGTAAAATGCCGGGAAAAACCAGAAAGACAATCTGGATAAAAAAAATTGATCATAGGGAATCATGGGTTTGGTGGTTTTAACCATCTTCCCAGGCTGTTTTGAAGCTGGAAAATCGGGATATTTGATGATATCTCCAGTGACATGTGATCTTTCATCGTTCGAAATGTTCAAATCTGCGTCAGGAACCTTCCGCCAGACATTACTCAAGAGGCCGGGACGGAAATGTCACGGCCATCCCCTGGAGATTGCCTATCCATATCTATCCATATCCATCATGTCATCGAAATTCCGAAACCAATGGTGATTATGGATAGGATATGGATAGGCAATGGTACTAACCATATCCATATCCATATTGTACTTTTCGGTTCAAGTGACCTAACTGACCTAACTATTGAGCCTAGAATGGTTTGATGCACGCTAAGAAAGTATCGGCCCATCCACGCTTCCCATGGCATACCTGGCATACCTTTTCTTGAATGGTACTTAGATGTACTTAGTTTGGAGCAAAGCACAACAATCAGACCGTCCTAACTGAAATGATGGTTTTTCCAATTTTCCCGGTATTTTGTTGCAAGGGGTACCCAGTCGGATACCCGGGATACTGCAGATACCCCCTTTCCATCCCATGGTTCATCAATGTTCATCATTTCATCATTTTCCCCATTAGAAATAGCAATGGGGGGTGTCAGTCCTTCAGTGAATCTACCAGCTCCACAACTTGGTTTGCCAGGTCATTTCACAGGTCTTTGGCACCTATGGCACGGCCACTCCACGGCACTTGAAAAAGGTGCTGGGCAGACATGACTTTAGATAATCTTTAAATCAGATTAATCAGATGGGGATTAAAACTCTGGGTTGGATCCACATCTGCAGACGACATGGAGCAAGAACAGACACTGTGTCGAACAGCTTTCGCACATTTTCGCACTGTGAAGTCGCGGATTTGTGGATCTCTTCTCACGCCCCATAGCCACGCAAACACTTGTCAAGTAGTTGGGGTGTGCCCAAAAATTTGGGACTCAAAGAATTTAGTGCTGGGGGTATCAACCCTTCCGGACACGCCCAAAAACGAATTGAAAATTCAAGCGACACATGGTTGATACACACAATTGTTCCAGTTCTTGTTGCTTGAATCATTCGAATCCCTATTTTGTTGCTCCCTCGTACCATTCCAAAACGTTGTTACTACTTCTTGTTTGTCTCAAATATCCATATATATATATACATATATAATATATATATATATCATATATCCATCTTACCCATTACATCCATTACATCCCGGCAACATCCCGGCATCCCGGCTCCCCAGGTGACCAATGTCCACATCATGGCGGGCAAGGCCAAGAGTGGTCAGAGTTGCGCCTTCGTCGAGCGCCCTGGCTGCCCACCGAGGAAACATCCCAAGACTTGGGTCAAATTGGTGTCAAATCCTGTTATTCCATTGGAAATGCCTGGTGATTGAACTATATAATGTTTTTGGCTGATTTTGACTTTGTTTTTGGTGCCCTATTTGGCATTTGAAAATCGCTGTAGTGGGAAAGCTGACTGGTAAGATAGCAACAGAACGGATGAACTGAAGAGTTTCCATTACAATCGGAGGAGCTACCCCAAGCAGAGTTTTCTTGCTTGTCGTCAGCAGCCTCGTGGTCAATTGTGGTTTCACATCATTCGCACCATCCATTGCAGTATGTTTCACTACAATGACCCTGATGACCATAAATCGTTACTGGCACAGCTCCATACCACCGAACGTGGTCCAGGACAAAGTTGAAGGTGGAACTATCAGTCGTCAGTGCCCTGCAACATGTGATGTTGTCAGGTACTCCACTCCAACTGAAGCGGAAACAGCAGTCCCGATCTCGGATATTGTTGGTTCATTGGATCCTAAAAGGTGCGACTTCAAGCCTTTCCCAAAAGAAAACTCCCACTGGCACTACAACCACTAGCTTTAGCAGTTTAGCACCCGGCTGCTTTCGCCCAGGTCTTAACTCTGCACGAGAAGTATGAGATTCGCCCAGGACCGAACGCGCGAACGCCGGATGGTTTCGGTGTTTTCAGGAGCTCTGCAAAAAAAAATAGGTCTGGAAAATTATCATAAATTATCCAACTTGATGACACGGCATGTAGCTACGTTGACTGGCTTTACCCTACATGGATCAGAAAAAAGAAGTATACCGTATACATCCGTATACCCATGTTTGTTGATTCTATATTCTGTAATTATTCTATAGCCGTTTGTACTGGTGCCATCCCATACAGCAAAAAGAAATGGTGAGATGTCGCAGCTCCACAGGGGATGGACACATCGCCGTGAAGTTTGCCAACTCCGGCAATCGACCTGGACCGTGCCCCACATTTGGCCGGGTTCAACTCGCTTCAACTCGGTTCGACCATGGAATTCCGGAGGTCCTCTCCCATTTGGATTGACCTATGTGATTTGTACCCACATTGGCACCAAAACAAATCCCCCTGGATCCGACCCCAAGTCAGCAGTGAGTTTCTACAGTGGCGAAATGGCCGTCCTCAACTTCTATTTGGCTCTGGGAGCAACGTCAAATACATAAATTAATAAAATTAATATCATTAATTTAAAAGCAACGATTGTTTGGTGCAGATCGTGCTGGTACTCATAGCAAGATTGCTCCTGGAATCATGTTCAGACCCAATGCAAAAATCCCACACCAACCAACCTTTCGGCATTCGGGCACAATCAACATCATCCATGTCATTGCAAGTCGTGGATGTTCAAGAGCTAACCCGGGTAACCTAGTCCACAAGCAGATGGAAACGATTTTGGTTGGTTTATGTCGGTTTCTAAACACATTAAAACCCCTTCAATTCAGTAGAGCATCTTTGCGCTACTTAGGTACTGAGACTGCACCAGCGCCATTCTGAAATTGTGCCGGAGACAGCGGATGCACTGACACCTTAGAATGGAGGCAGTAGGATAAGATCAGAGGATTGACTGGTTGTCCACAAGCTGTCCATCAAGAAGCTTCAAAATTGATCATACAGTGATCCTGTGTCATGTATTCACTATTTGAAGTGCAGATGCATCACCGCATTCAAACATATTCAAACATATTCAAACATGGCAGTGTGTCAAAACCATGTACCCCTGGTGAACATCAAAATAGCTGGTAAATGGATGTTCATCCCCCTAAAAATGGTACGTATGTATAGGTATTGATCCATAGCCACATATTCAAATTTGATTCAAACGTTTGTTTCCCATGTGGAATTCCACTTCCAACATTTGCCTCCGTTTGGGCGATCGCTCCGTTGATCCAAACGGCCCGCGGCGCATGGCCGCGCCTGCTTTACGGTGCCTCGGAGCAAGACCCAAACGGTCACACACGGCGGATCACTCAGGTGTGTCTGAAAATGAGATAGTCATGATATTCCCATGTTTTCCCTATCAAACAACAGGGAAAATGGATGAAAATGGTAAGTAACTATCAAATTTGGGCTCCACTTGTCACACTCAGGACCCAAAAACATGATTGGAAGGGAGTGATGGGCATAGGAACCCCCAGTTTTGACCTATACTGGGCATCGACTTGTTGCAAGACCTTTCCATATCCAAGTTGACATGCTGACTTGAGTATGGATGCTAGTGCTGCCCATACCAAAGTGTAGATACGGAATTAGCTAATGCGCCGGCAAAATCAAGATTCCAGCAGTGAAGTGTATGCAACTTATGCCACTCAGTGGGTGCTTGCTCTGAGAATGTTTTGTCCCTCCTATATGACACTTGCTCTACCCTCGCAAAAAGGGGTCGTCCCGCCGGTGCCACGCCGGAATCACGGTCTTGACATTTTTAAGGTGACAGATGTCAGGTTTTTCTCCTAGCTTCATGTTCCACCGAGTTCAACCAAGGGGTCTGCAACTATTTCTACTACGAAAAGACCACTTGCATGCCGTTTTTGCTCCAAGATTCTTAGAGGTTTGAATCATGCACAACAGCTTCATATCATAACATGTGTTTACCATTAAAAAAGGACAGGTTTGTTCGTGCAACAGCACTTCGAAGCATCATCAGCATCATCATGGACTTGTGCGACTCTCAAAAGAAAATCCCCGCCGCCATGGCCACAGTGGGAGAAGTTGCGACGATTGAACCGCAGCTGCCGCAGCTGGATGTGGTGCACGGCCCCAAGGAATGCAAGGAATGCAAGGAACTACAAACAGCTGAGGCAGAACTGATTCGCTGAATCCCCGAGGTTTGTTGCATCCTTTGCAAGTGGTGAGTACACTACCAGTACACTACCAATTTCTACCCGTGAGATTTTCAGTTTTGCTCATTGAATTCACTGGTTCTTGACTCTTGATATATCTACATACGTATAGACACATATGCAGTGAGTGGTTTCACCAGCACTATCAACCCCAGATCAACAAACTGACCAAATTATGTTGCCATCAGAAAGTTCACGTTCTATCTCCAGATCGACTGCGAATTGGTTGATGGAAGGCATTGCTCCGTAGTGAAGAAGAGCCAGAGAAAGTAGCTTGGATGCAGCTTCACGAGGGCTTTGGGCCCCAAGAGTAATGAACATCCCAATCAAGTCTCATTCATATCATGTTTGGGATATTCATCAAGCGAGTAGGCTGAAATGAATTAAGTTGTTGTACAACTAAGAAATGGCACAAAGGATACGGCCATGTTTTAGTGCAAAGTATTGTGAATGCTCTCGAACGGAGGGATTTCCGACTCCTCGCATTTCAATCCAATTGCACCACAATTGGTTTGGATATAGATGTGATATGTCCATGGTTGCCTACAATCCCCATAGACCATGGGGATTTCGAGATTCTATCCTCCAGTATACTAATATAGCTCTGGAAAGTGGCCCATTTAATGATAATGTGCCTATTGTTTTAATGGTGATGTTCCAGTTTGCAAACTGTAACAAACTACCAGACAGTACACCATTATACAATATTATATCCCATTATATCTGAATCCCATCAAATTCCATGGTTCAAAAATCATAAATATAGTATTTCAATAGGGATATCCACATGGTATCCACATGGTATCCACACTTTTTATCACCGTTCACCCCATGGGACTTACACTGAAACCCCTCGAGGTCGCGGTGGTCGAAGTGGAGATCGGGAGTTCCCAGAGCAAGGCAACGCCGCGGCAGATCTCCACGCTCTGCAACAAGGTGCTGAAAATGGCTGGCCCTGCAATGATGGGTACCCTCTGGTAAACTAACATAGCTATTGAAAATGGCCATTTATAGTGGATTTTCCCATTAAAAATGGTGATTTTCCATAGCTATGTTAAATTACCAGAGGGTAAATCCAATGACTGGATAAATGACCCAATATATGGATAATATTAATGGATATGGAGAAGAACCTCAGGAATCCATGGGATTTTATAACATTGTATAACATTGTATAACCATGTATAACCATGTATAACCATATAGTGGGAAATGACCTTGATGAAATACTTAACGGATTGTTTTTTTACATGTGGAAAGTGCTTGTGGATTGGGATTGGCCCTGCTCTTCCAGGTGTTTTCTCGACCGGCAACACTAACTGTCCAATCTCCCACTCCCGACTAGGCAGTCCAAACTCTCCAGTCCTCCAAGTTTCCTTTTTGCAAACGCTTCTTTCACAGGGCTTGTTACATTGTTGTGATCAAATTTCTTACGTCACCCACAGAAACAGCGAGAACGTTTGCAGATCACTCATTATGCCCCTTTGATAACGGACAACCACTTTCATGGTTGTACATCTCCACCAATCACAACCCAGTAATATATGGATGATTTTCCCGCATAGTGTATGCCATTGTATGACCAGAAAATTGGTGATATCCACATCATAATCCCGTTAGAACCCCCATTGTATTGCCCTTGGCATGGCTTTTTTTTGTTTTTTCTGAAAATATACACTTCTGTATAGATACATTTGATATATCATTATATTTGATATATCATGATATATCCATCGCCCATTGATTTAAAAAAAAGTGTAACATGTGTAACATGTGTAAGTTGTACCTGTTGTACCTGTTGGACCAGTTGGACCAGTTGGACCAGTTGGACCAGTTGGACCGTAGGCCTATGGCTACCGACGCCTCTCCGAATCGGAAGCCCGTTCAAGGCTAGCCATGGGCGACGGAGGCGTGGATCCATGCCATGATCATCCTGGATCTGCTGGGTTTGACCCAGAGATCGTTTTGATCGTTGGGAAACAAATGGTTGGGATGAAACAAATGGAGGTTTTTCGAACCAAAATCGTGAACCAAAATAGTGTTATACCAGCAGAAATTGATTTAAATGAAGTTTTACAAACCAGAATAGCTTCAAATTCACCATCACCAGTTGACAACTCGCAGTTTTTTTTCAGGTTCCAATCGCGTGCTTCACGTGGCGTACCGCAACGGCGAGTTGGTTGGCTGTTGTTCCTCCACGCTGCAACCACCATGGACTCCCAGGTGCGATGGTACCCCCAAATCATCCAAGATTAGACCGCTTTTGTATTGAAACCCATGGTTTTAGGGATCCCCCATTTTTAAGAAATTCCCCATATTTTATGGGATTGCAATGATGGACATCTAAAATATGAATCGAGAATGATGAAACCATGGTATGATGATAAGAGAAAACTGTTTGTATCTTAGGTGAAAATGACGAAGATCCTACAAGTTGATGAAAGATCCGGATTGCTTTCCGACTCGCCAGGTTTCCAAGGGTTTCTCCAACGGTTTCCCACGGCAGGAGTTGTGGACACTGGGGACTTTTGTCAGTTCATCCTGATGCACAGGGGACTGGTGTGGCCTCAGTTGCTCGGTCAAAGGTTGGTTGGGAGCCACGACCCAGCAGTTGGAACCATTGGGGTTACCATGTTCATATGCCAATTGATCCATGTTGAAACCATGAATGGTACGCCAATGGTAATTGGGTTTAGAAACTAATGAAACCCATATGAATATGAAAGCATGGTAATATATATATATATATATGAATTATATATATATAGTAAGTCCCAGAAAGACAGAAAAGTAATTTATCACCATTTTGCCCGGAGTTTACTTTCCTGTCGGGGTTTCTTATGATTGAAACTGTTGATCTTTGCTCAACACGTTGCTCCCAGGCGTTGATTGCCGCTGCCGAAAGGCGATTGCTGGATGCTGGATGCAGCACCTTGGTGGTGGACACAGTAAATCATGTCATCGATGGGCCATGGTTTCCATAGTTAAATAACCCGGGTGATAGAACTGGGGCATTGGGCGTTGAGAAGTTGAGAATATTGAATGGGGTTGAAAATGCAACAAGTCGGGGCCAGGTATCACTGGTAGCAAGATCCATGTGCAGGAGAAATCTAAATTGGCCCTCTAACTTTGGCAGCAGTTCAGACCAAACCTGTTTGGGATCCAGCACGACAGATTTCGGGCGATGTTCGTCAAGTTTGTTGCGAAACGGCAATTCGCTGGGATGCCTAGCTGTCAAAACCCAGCTGGTTCAAGGTCACTTTGATCCGAGCAACGCCCAAGGAAGCATTCAAATTGAGTATGAGTTCACCGCCAGCGACCCCGATTCGGAACGACTGCTGCAGTGGTATGAGGTGTGGCATTTCATGTGTCGTTCAAATCAGGAAAGCAGTCCTATGAATCCCATCCATATCCCATCCATTTCATGTCCACGGCTTCACATGGACTCAGCATCCATTGACGTCCGTGGACTGCTTGGGGATGGTCACATATTGTCACTGCGAAGTTCATCACACCTTCGGCCAGGGAAAGTGCGGCTTCAAGAGTCGCTTCCTCAGGGAAGGATCTGAAGGTTGATGCCATTTGATGGAGACTTCCTGAAAAATCTCCAAAGTAGGGAGAGCAAACCAATGGACTTGGTCCCGAACTTTGGCTTTCAGGAGATGCGTGTGTCTTGAGATGGGGATTGTATAGATGACAGAGGTGGAAAGATTGTGCTGAATTGATGTCCCATCCTACGGAAAAATACAGGAAAACTTAATGAAGAAATGATGGAAATGGAAATAGGCACATATGAAGAAGTCTGAAGTGCCAACCTGTTCAAAACAGCATGTTCTAGGTGGTTCTCCCCCACCGAAGCGTGGCTCGGAATTCCGTTGCTGTCCAGGCCTCAACAATCTGATGTGATTCAAATCACAACCATCAAGGATCAGCAATGAGTATGGAACCAACGCCTGGTCAAGGATTTCAAATACACTACAAATTGATTCATCGAATAGATGTGAATGACATGTTGCTGATGTTTTTAGTTCGTTTGAACAGCGCGCGCTCGCGCAGAGCCGTTTTTTTCCGAGCAAATCAACACTGTGCCACGAGTCATGTGGCAATATGATCACCCATGGAAGCTGCAGAAGCTGCCATGGTATAGCTGATGCAGTGAGGGGACTTGTATTTTGGTTGTTTAAGCGTTTCCCTCTTGCTAAACACACTAACTGAGGTTTATCCTTGACAATTCCAGATACCTAAGTAGCAAGATGTCATACAACGGCGCCGATCCAAGCCCATCCTGAGGTCGAAAGAAACTCGACGAAGATAGCGTGTACAAGAGCTCTGGCGTGGTGCTCAATGAAGTTGCCAGCAAAAAAAAACAGGGAAATCCTATTTTTGTAGGGTATCCTGGTCTTCCTTGCCAACTTCCATGTTTTCAATTGCAACAGTTTCGCTGGGAGTTCTGTTTGTATCAAAATGATCAACTGCGATGGGAATCGGAACATATGGATTTCCCTGGCATAGGATCACTGGGTGGAATAGGCTTCAACTTTTGAGATACAATACCATCATATGAATCATATGCCTTGGGTACGTCTCAAAGCCTGGGAACTAGCCATGGCACTCATTTGTTGTGCAATCTTCGTTGCAAAAATGCGTTGCAAAAATGTTGAAAACGGGTCTGCGGCGAAAGACTTAAAAAAATGGCGAAAGCGGGTCTGCATTCACCTGACAGATTCTGATAGATGCCCATGATACTTATATATATATATAGAGATACTTATACTTATATATATATATATGACGACTTATGATACTTGCCTTCCATGGATTCCATGGGCTGAGGTGAAGTGGTGACACGCCTGAGCCGAGTGTTTGGGACCTCGGCGTCGTGGATCACCTGGACCATCGCCCGAAACAGCCTGAAGGTCCTAAATGGAACCCCATGTGTTGCACCATGGAACCCCTTCAAAATGGTTTTGGTAGATGTTTGGTAGAGTCTCCTGACGTGGCTATTGGCTATTTTCGGGTCGCATAAGCTGTTGCCAGAAATGGCAATGCCAAACTCCCTCAAGTCACTTGTTTCATCTTGTTTCATCTTGTTTCATCTTGTTTCATCTTGTTTCATCTTGTTTCCACATGATCTTTGGCTCAAGATATGTTGTCCATTGTTGTCCTCCCCTCCGTTCTCCTTTTTCAATAGCCCATGACAAGGGTATCAAAACCACCGATCTTCTGCCAAGGTCCCTCTCTGAAGCCTCCGAGTCCGATTTCAACCGCAGCAGCGATGAAGACGAGTTGGAACGAAGGGCAGTGAAGATGTGTCGAGTGTCATAGAAATCCTCCAAGAAATTGCTGAAAACTGCTGGAAGTTGGAAAGTATTTGCTGATATTTGCTGTTTCACCACTTGTTTTGAGAAGAAACATCCAGATGTAAATGGGATGTTTGGATTTGTTTGATCGGATTTGTCCACTTCCAGAGCAGACCTGAGGGGTTTCCGTCACCACCTGAACGCTGGAGATGTTGGCACTGACACTTTGTGCCGATGGCTTTTGCAATCAGCCAGCGATCATGGGAGGATGGAACCAATCCAAGCTGCATCGTAGATGCAGGAGTTGTCTTACATTGAACCCTCACAAGTGAATGCAAAAGTCAATGCTGCTTGGTGAGAATGTTCTATCTCTCCCCCCTCTTCCTTTTCGCAAATGTGGCTGGTCGGTGCAATTGCATGGTTTTTGTGTTGCAGCGTCCCGGACGTTGCTGGCTGCAACCCGTGGGGTCTTCCATTCAGTCGTGCAGTGTACATAGTCTCTCCCTTGTCGAGCAGATTACTTTGAGGCCATGGCCACTATGGCAATCACCGATCCTTCCTATCTTCCACCGTCTCCAGATTGCAAAGTCCTGCTCGGCACAGACATCGTATCCACTGGCTCATCTTGCCACAAACACGCGCATTGGAGCTTGGAAAGCCAAAAAAAGCTCTCAATGGCTACAGCTTCAATGCTGCAATGTGCATTTTCTAGCCTCTTCACATATACCAGCGGGTCGTCAGAAATCAGGAACCTTACCATGGAGTACGCGTGACAAATCAGGAATGCTTGAGCCCTTGGGCGAGTTGATTTAGTTCTGTGCTGGTTCGGGTCGACAACTCTTCAGTGGTTCGATGTTGAACAAGTCCTGAAGCTGTGGGCTCCAGCCGTTCTGTGACCCGCTGAACATGAAGATAAGACGTGGAAACTGGAAGCCACTGCATGAGATAATTTGATTTTGATTCCCTGAGCACCTGCTTGGTTCGCCAGTTCAGTTAGCAGTGATGGTGACATTGGAGGTTTCAGGCCATGTCAGTGGGCAATCCTTAGTCCTAGCTCAAGAGAAACTCCTTGAATCAATTGAACCTGCACCACTCCACTTTACCCACCTTGAGTCGGATGCCAAGTATCAGCAACCTAACCTGTAACTCCAAAGTTCATTCGACACTGCTCCAGAGCGTACGCCGCGCTGCCCCTTTTTGGCATGGCAAAGGCATGCAGTGCACAGACAGAACAGTTAGACTAACGGTTAGATCGGTTAGAGTTTCGAGTTTCGCTCGGCTGTTGGTCTTCAATGGGACTTGACCTTAGTAAATGATGTTTGTAAATGGATATGATTTACAAAATATGAAGGGATGATGTGGAAAAACTATGAAAAACTGACAGGTTGTTGAAGACATGATGACACCATCACCGAACCACCGATCTATTCAGCTGATTTCAGCTGTTGATCCGAAGGTCTTCCTGGACGTTGATATCGATGGCGAACTGGCCGCGTTTCAACTGGGTCAAGCCTTTGTCGAGGCGTGGAGGGAGGCCATGTCTGGGAAAATCCAGCTGGCCAACTGCATTTCATCTCTTGGGCCCTCAATATTGGTGTATAAGGTGTACAATGGTGTACATATGTGGTACATAATATGTGTACATACCATTACATACCTAACACCACTTGTTCTGAAGTGATTATGGACCAAAGGATGCCACAAAAGTGCGATGTAGGGAGCAACATCCATGCTTTTTTTGCATTTCTTGGGCTAAGACGTCATTGACAGCTCCCAACACCAGGCCAATGACATCAAGTACTCCCTGAGTTCTAAGGACCCGAAGGGATCGTTTGGCTCATGGATGTCATAAATCTCGTCGTTATTGCGAAATGGGAGGACAACATGCGCTCTGTGTGCAGTAGTCAAAAATAGCTTTGTTTCCGTTGCCTGTGAAATCTGTGAAGACGTTTGAACAAAGCCAAGAAAACCAGCTCGAAAGACATTGGTCTTGATTCTCTGATATTCTCTGTGAAAGAAGGAACGACACTGTGTTATGGGACCCTGATGCGTTCCTCTTCAGTGTTTGGGCGCGAAATATCCACTCCTAAACCAAGGAATGTACCCACTATGCAGCACGTTATCAGGTGGATGATAGGAGAACAATGTCCGAATGAAAATCCGACCTGGACCCTGGGTTTGAAAGATCAATTTGCCTAGACCTGGCCATATAATAAAATATCATATGTATATATATATATGTATATAATTATGTGTGTATATATATACACACGTATAATAAAATATCATAATGTATCATTGCCCCAGGACGTCTTAGCCCTGGGCGGCTCCGAAATCTCGCGACTCCCAGAGCTGTTTGAGGTGTTTCCAATGGGTCCTTTGGGAGTTTTGAAAAAGGATGCAGTTAGCATCAGTTAGCTACGTGGTGCAACTCGTTCGCATGTTTACCAAACAGTTTAATCCCATGTTTTTTCGTTTGTGAAGTGTTGAAAGACCAAGACGCAGAATGTTTCAACTGTCAGCCACCGCCTTCGAACGCGAGTGTGACTCTTGAATGGGGTGCCAAAAGAGCAAAAGATTGGCCAGCCTTGGTGTTCATGTTTTCGGAAGAAAAGACATCCAAAAACGATTTTATGTGTGATTTTCCCTTGCCAGGTCAGACTTTATCAAAAATTAAACAATTCAAGTATATAATGAAGCAACTGTATTCAGCGATGTAAAATCGGTGCAGGCCGACTACGAGTGGAGTCAAAAAGGCCGAGCCTTGCAACTTGGAGGAAACGCTGAAGAATTGGGGTTGCAACTCACCAAAAATTGGAGAAGAACCAAGCAAAACAGATATTGGGAATACATCACATTAAGATGTAAGCTCAAAAATGTGGATACAACGCTCCGAAACAGTTGTTGAATAGGCTGCGGGTGCCACATGTCACATGTGTCACATGAGGGCATGAGGGGTATGTGATATGTGCCCTGTCTCCAACAAGAAGTCACTTGCGGCTCAAAACTTCTTGGACCTCCACGTTTCCCTTGAGACAGACTCCTGCAGACGTCTTATCCTTTAGCATGTGGGTACCTTCAAATTGGCGACCCCCAAAGCTATTTTCTCGACCTACCATGAAATGATTGCTTGTAGCAAGGCGAGAAACACCCATTCTTGGTACCACTGTTCTTCACCATCCCACCATTCTTGATGGCTTCACAACCCGGGAGACTCATGGCTGGGCTTCCAGTGTCACGGTCGCCAGCAGAGGTTTAAGCCTCCCGAGCAGCGAGTGGTCGTGTGGTCCCCAGGGGAATGCTGGGGCCTTGGGAGATGTTAACGGAAATGATATTGTAATATAGCCAGCCCATGCCAGCCATTAATCTAGGATTCCCATTATAATCATTGATGGATGAATTGGGATTACCACTTGGTGCCAGCGCTATATCGAATCCGCATCAACCATCGAGTAGAAGGAGAAGACAGAAATTGTTCGGCATTGCTTCCTTGAAAAAAGGATCCCATGTCTGCATATAACGCGACAACCGATTTGATCAGATCAATGGTCCCAACATCTTCCCATAAAATCGCCTATAGATATGGCACTTACTCAAATATATACATATATATATATGTCATATCCCGCATTCGTTGCCAATCCACATTTCTGGTCAAATTTCAAATCACCACATGTCGGATGGACTCACCCGACCTGCGCCAGATCGAGCTCTACGAAAAGGAGAGCCCTATGGCATGTGCCAACTTCAAGGCTTGGTTCTGCTGAGAATACTTTTCTCGGATTCAATTTGAAGCGTGGGAAAACAGTCCCTCAATTGCTACTCAATTGTGTAAAGGTCAATCCCAGATCATGGTTCGACTGGTTGCGGATGCAAAGCAATCCATTGTGAGACATCTTCGGTGGTTTTTCAGTGTTCTCTTCTGCCAGAATGCCTCCAAAACGATCTCGGAAAATGTGTAAGGTGGGTCCTGCCACTCCAGGCCTTCTGCACGGGCGAGAAGGGAAAGTCCAAGGAATCCGGGAAGGACCGAGCTGCGCGAGCTGCTCGCGATCTGAGTGGTGATAGCAGTTATATGCAGTTATTAGATCTATCAGCGTCGAGTGGAGTGGATTCGAGCCAGGAGATGTCGTATAAGAATGTGCCATTTCATCGGATCATCAAGGGCTTCATGATGCAGGTGCCCGAGTGTCGGATTGGCGAAGTTGGCGCAGTTGGTGAGTTTTTTGGACCCGATTCCTTCTTCCGTTAAAGCATCCGTACGGCCGCTGGCGGCTATGTCAATATTTTGCCAGGTGTTTTTCACCCAAACTTGCAGCAGATCAACAAAGCGGCCAACCTTTTCAACGGTAGCTATGGGAGTACGAGTCGGCAAATCTCCGGTTCAAAGTGACAGATCTCGGGAAACAAATGAAAATGGTCAAGATGAAAACCCAGATTTCACGAGTTGTCTATTTTTGTCTACATCCCCCAAGATTTCTCTCTGTGACTCCAGGGTGGCGATTTTGTGACTCACACCGGAGCTGGTGGTGAAAGCATCTATGGAAAGAAGTTCAAGGCGCTTGGAGACCATCTTCCCCTGCACATCATACGACTGCAGAGATAGACTGACCACCCAGCTTAAGGAGATATCGTACTGGCATGTACTGGCTCAAGCTTGAGCGTGCAGAAAAAAGATACCTTCACAAAAACATGATTGGCAAATTGTAATAGCCTGGTTATACTGTTATGCCCTGCCCTCTGAACAGACAATCCCCACATCCCTTCCCTGTCTTTCTCAGTGGCAAGTGGCTACCGCCAACCTGCAGGACGATGCCGGCGGATTGAAATTGAAACATGACGCCAGAGGTGCGCCTGTTGGGATGGATCAGAAATGTCTGCCCCATTTCCGAAAGCAGACTTTGAGAATGTGTTATATATTGTTATATAACATCCTTGTGAAGATTATTTTTGGCTGGCAACCTTTGAAGATCACAGGATATGCAGGTTTTCCACACCAGTTTTCAACACGGTTTCCCAGGCATTGTGTCCATGTCCAACACGGGCGCTGGCCTCAGCTCTCTGGACCGAAAGATACCAATGGGGTATCCGAAGGTAGTGATGTGCATTTCTACAAAGATCTTATTGTGAAAGATTCTGGAAATTTCTGGAATGTTTTGAATATGTAGTGCAAAAATAAACACAAAGTTGTCAACGAACACTTAAAGTTTTGCAAATTCCCCATGTTAAAGGGTTGGCATTTCTGGAGCGGAATTGGACTATTGAGACTGTTGGCCAAGGTAAAAACTCGAACACCTGCCAAT
Organism: Cladocopium goreaui; assembly: GCA_947184155.2. Taxonomy (NCBI): domain Eukaryota; class Dinophyceae; order Suessiales; family Symbiodiniaceae; genus Cladocopium; species Cladocopium goreaui. Next base: position 471,873 of record CAMXCT020004257.1, on the reverse strand, counting down.
TCTTTATCACCTTCAGTGCCAAGCTCAATGGGCATGGTGCATAAGTTGACCAAATGTGACCAAAAGGGCCTGCAAGGATAGCCTTGTTGAAATAGTTGGTGAAATACGATGAAATACGTTTACTTCGGCTACTTTGGCCAGCTGAGATAGTGCTTTCACATGGGATGAAAATGGATGAAATGGATATTGGTCGAAAAATTGCCAAAATCTGCAGTGCCCTCAGTGGCCTGGGTCTTACATTGTGGCATGCGCCGAAATCGTCAAAAGAACGTCGAGATCAGCTCCGTGGCTTCCCAACTGTCTGTGTCTCTGCCAGGCGATCAGAGTAAGCTGAACGGAAAACATGTGGTCCTCGGTCGAGTGGTACAGGGCATGGAGGCACCGTGGAAAGCAATGGAAAGCACCAAGGGATACCAAGGGTAAGGGACCAAGTTGGATCATCTGGGACCATTTGGACTTTGTATGGACTTTGTTAACAAATTGTTACACAGTTTGGTGAGGGAAATGGTGAAGCGCTTCACAAGAAAGATCCGCAAGAGTTGCAACCCTCATCAAAACATTCAAAACTCGTGAATGGGACCACCCAGGCCCTCAACATCCCTCAACCATGAAGATTTGAAAAGAAATGAAAGAAATGACTAAAAATCCTAGGGTGATGAGTTTGAAAAAGTTTGCTCTGGTGATCAGTTTGGAGATTTCGAAACTTTTTTCATTTCCGTCCAAATGACCGGCTGTTTGGGACAGGTTACAACCACCAGCCACGTGATATTCGAGTTCAACATGCCAGTTTTGTTGAATTTGTTGAATATCCCTGCTTTCTTATTTGAAATTCTATTAAAATCCGATTCAAATCCTATTGAAATCCCAATGGCTGAGATGTTTTTCTGGGTTGGAAGAAGACAGGTCATTGACCGAGTCGAGTTGGAGACGGGCACCGAAGCAGAGAGCAAACCTCTGAAACCCGTGGCGCCTCTGACTTCAGCTGGGTGGGTTTGCTCAACTTAGATTCGCTGAGTCTGCGACTTGTTGTTTTCCTATAAGTCACCCATTTAAGGCATAGGGGAATATGTGTTCATTTTTGGGGCCCATTTTAAGCACATCCAGTAATCCAAGAGATACTGTAGCAAACATTGGGGATGAAATGAATGGAAGATCTGAAGGAGCAATACAGGATTGGAAATTCATGTTGGGGAGTGGGCTTCCTGATAAACAGTTGTAGGTGGTATCTGGAAATCTAGGCTTTCAGAAGCTGCTTCTTCACCTAGCATGGGATGACAGACATCTATGACGTTCCAATGTTTCAGTTAGTGTTCCATTTGCAGTGTTTCTTACCCATGATTAGAGATTGATAATGCCCACAATGTTTGGGTGATGGGTTGGGTGATGTGAGACATTTCACTACCATGACACCACAGCCAAGACGATCGTCGACTGTGGCATCCTCTCGTGAGAGTGGCGCTGCCATTGGGTCCAGCAAGATCCGTTTGTGATTTGGAAGGTGATTCCGGAGAGTTTTCATGTTTATGAGGAAGAATAAATTGAATTAAAGCTGCTGATTAGGCAGTTCTGAATCTTTGGCATTTGGGACCTTTTGTTGCCAATGTCACATTAGCGGTGCTGCGAAGCTAAAGTCTTTGCAGACTGACGTCAATTTCGAAGCTGGAGCTGGCACATCAACGAAAACCTTAGCGCTGGAAAAGTGTCTGATTTATCAGCTGGGATGGATCAAAGCGAACCAAAAGTTTTTCCAAAAGCCGAGGTGTGCCAGCACTCCAAGCCCAAAGACTTCATTGAAAAGACTGGCCTTCCGATTACAAACCCAGGTTGGCTAACAATGTTTGCCCTTTAGGGTTTTAGCACTTATGTGAGTTATATACCATCACTTTTCCAGCACCAATCCTATCTGATGATGTTTACGAGTCCATATTTTCATATGTGTTGTTTCCAACAAATGAAGGCATTGTCCCAAACCCGCCGGAAAGGCAGGGCAAACCTTTCAAAAATCCCAGAGGGGTTAAGTATGGTTAAGTCGTGTTCGATCCAGGGATTTAACCCAGAACAAAAGACAAAGAGGATAAATGAGGATAAATTGAAATGATTGAAATGATTGAAATGATTGAAACGATTGAAATGATTGAAATGATTGAAATGGAGAAAGGAATGATTTTAAATCAAAAATCCCAGATCCATCCAGATCCTTTCCTTTTCCCAAACTTTCCCATTCCTATCCCACTGGCGGTGGTTTTTGGCTCGGGCTCTCAGCTTTATTCAAGTTCGGCACCTCCCTGACGACAAAGATGGCTACCAAGGAGAAGATCTCTTCATCTGAAATCTCGAATACTATTCGGTACCAAGCTACTTGAAAAGCTACTTGAAAAGGTGGTAAACCGTGGATTTTCAACCCAAAGCCCCCAAAAAATGGAGGTAGTGGGTTTACATCTTAGGGTCTTTTCATGTCCGTAAATGGTAAATGGATCATGGATGTCATTTGTACCTGTCTATTGCGTTGGTGCAATGCCTCCATTCTATTCGAACAGCTGTGCTTGGCGGAATCCGATGGAATCCTCTGAGTTGTCCCACCAGAGAGGCTTTTTTTGCACCCAGTTTTTACTTATCATATCTTATCATCATGTTTTTTATTTGGTTGGACCCAAGTTTGCTAATATATAGCCCCGTTGTTCTTAATTCAATTCACATTGCTGATGCTGCCATGCTGGTAGTGTAGCTTTCAAGGCAGCGGCCAGTGCGGACATATCGACATGACGTGTTTCCAATCAGGGGTAGCGAGATATTCCGTCCAACACCCAACTTTGAGGAATTTGGGTATTGATGACATCCCAGGCCCATTCCCATTTTTCATGGTTAAATCATATGAATCCTAAGTCCTCTTGGTTTAACATTTAAACTCCTCATGTTGGACATTTATTATGAATCATCATTCGTTGCCTAACCCCCCATGGTTCACAATCCTAATCAACGACTTTAACTGTTATCATCTATTATCCCATTTTTGAACACTATAATTAATCATCACTACAAACTTTAGAAACCATTGTGCAAACCCATATTTAAGTTGGTTCGACTTCCCCAGTTTCGTCCATCCAATTCACCATAGATCAACATCCCAACATCCAGGACCGTCGCAGCTTGGACGAGCGCGCGCAGCTCTTGAACCTCTGGTGCCACCGGGTTTCCAATGGGGGACCCCCAAGTTATCCAAGGCATTCCAAGGCATTTGTCCAATTTGTCCATTGGTCATGTTGATGGGGAAACCAAAGGTGAAGAGGGGTCCTCAAGTTTGAGAAACACCCAAAACGATGGCTGAAGGAATTCTCAGAATCAAAATCATTTGGTTGAAGATGATGAAGATGTTTTCTTTCCAAAGGCCAGCCACGAAGCCCTCTGTCAGGTTGGACGAGTGTCCTCCAATTCGCTGGGTGGCAGAAAAGCCGCTTGGACTCAGATATATTTGCAGCAAAACTCCCAAGAAAAGCATCGGGACGTATAATCTATTGGCTCAAGTTGGACATTTCATGATCGAAAAAAACACGAATACATTAGAAAAAGTGTTTGCAAGACATTATGATTCAGTCTTTACCTCATGGTTTCCAAATGTCCAACTCCTGTTTTGGGCTTGCTATGGTCCAGTAGCATCCGCACACGTTTCTACCCGTCAGGTGTGGTATCTCGCCATTGGCAGTTGCCGCGGCAGGCATGTCAGGGCATGTCAGTACCTTTGCTGGCGTCCACGGCATTTCCCTTGCCTTGCACCATCTGCACCTGGCAGGTTTCCTTTGGTTTCTGCTCTTCGTGCTGTGGGGTTTCATGGGCGACCTGGTTTGCAAGGCTGGAAGTGTTGAAGGAGCTGTTGGACCGTCAGTGGCCACACGTGATTCGTCCCTCATTGGATCTCCTTTAAGATTGCTATGGGCCCAACCTTTTGCATCATTTTGACCCCACCCAAGTATCAAGGTGGGTCTACCCGTCTACCCGCAGCGGTTTGCCTTGGGGATCGAATAGTTTGGGAGGAACGAATGTCACATGTCTATTGACCACCTTTGCACAGGTGGTTGGCAACCTGTATCCCATGTACGCGTCCTTCCGAGCCAGTGTCTTAGTGATGAGCCGCTGAGGGACAGGCAAAAAACATCCTGCCAGAGTCCACGACTCCATACCCGAAATGAGGGATTGGACACGACTTGGATTTGGGGGTTGGTCGAGTTTTGAACTTTGGAGCCACCCCTGTGGAGTTTAAGAGAATATCATGAGACGAGGAGGATGAGGATGAGGATGATCAGGATGGTCTTGAGTCTTAACATAACGATGACATCAACGTGAAGTGACCATGAACATTGTTGAGATATGTTGTGATTATTGTCTTATTGTAGAGCTTCGCACACCGGCGATGCCCTTCGGGTTGGAGTCGTTCCTGGCTGTCCCAGGAGCTTGTGTTGGCAGCATAGGAAAGTTTAGGTTTGAATAGGGTTGGTATTGTAATGTATTGTAGGGAAGCGGAGGCTCACGCAGAAGCAGAGATAGGCCGAAAGTGTGACAAGTCCCTGGAGAATGGTAATGTCAATTGATATCAATTTATAAATATTATATGGTTGGTTTATGCTTTACTCACCTTTCCTCACATTACAAACCCTTGAGAAGCATGTGACTTCAGTTGATATTTCATGGCATGTGATTTCATGTTATATTTCATGGGGAACCATGACAACTACTGATTTTGGGGAAGTTTTATCGGAATGAATGGCATTGTTTTTGGAATCGAGCAAGATCCGATGGCAGCGGTGCTCGTTCTTGCTCAACCGGGCAAAAAGTTTCTGTGGAAGATCGCAGGATGGCAGAGCAAACTCCCAAACACCAAAGAGTCTCTTACTTGTAGCTCAAATCCTCATTTTTTTGTCGGGGTGAGATATCCATTGTTTGTTGCTTGACTCTTCTGCTTGGGCCACTTTGGTTGAATTTCCATGACTTTCTATTTTTTGATGGGGGAAAACCCAGCTATTTTTTGATTATAGACTTGTAGAACTTATAGATGTCCATTTTTCTTGCTTACTGTCATCCTATCAATGCGTGATCCATAAATGACCCATATATATATATACATATGCATGTATTCACCCCGCTTCGCGTGGGGTGGCCGCCCACACCGCAGGTTTATTTCGGTCCGTGAGAGGGGCTAAGGGTGGTTTTCCCCCGTGGGGGCTCTTCAAGCTAAGAAGTTTCAATAAGAAATCCTTCCAAAACATTGTTTTTGACAGTGTTTTTCCAATGTTTCCAGTCAAACAGACGGTAATTTACACGTTTTTTGCCATAAAGGCAGTAAATCCTTCCAAAACATTGCTTTTGACAGTGTTTTTGTAATGTTTCCAGTCAAGCATACGGTAATTTACACGTTTTTTTGCTATAACGTCAGTCCAAAACACTTGTTTTTGCAGTGTTTTCAATGCTCTGGCATCCAAAAACCCTGCAAAATCTTGCTATGTACAATGTTTTTTTCATTTTTGGCCGTTTTTCCATTGCCGGAAAGCTACCAAAATGACCCAAAATTCCATTTCAATACCCTCTTGCGCTCAGACACCCAAAAATCCTCGAAAAATGTCGAAAACACCACCGTATTCTGCTCTCGGTGCGAAACCGTTTTTGGGGTCTGGTCTCGGTGCGAAACCGTTTTTGGGCCCCCCCCCCAGCTAAAGCTGATATAGCGACTGCTATATTAACAAATGTCATTGAGCATTTAGTGTTGCTGTTGCCCCCCAATAAGCACGCCTTCACCGCCAAAGCGGTGTGGGCGGATTTGACATTGCCATGTTTGTTTGAGTTCGTCTTTATCGAAGGAAGTTTGGAAGTCAAACTTCCGACAATATGGACAGATGAAAAGCAGAGATGGGAAGAGTCAGAGAAGAGAAGAGAAGAGAAGAAGAAAGAAAACCAAAAAAGAGAAAGTCTCAGAAGAAAGAAGATCCAGGTGCGCGAAAAGGTGGGAAAGTCGCGAAACATTGTGTTTTTCAATGATTTGTGGCTCCGGAGGGTCGAAAAGTAGGCTCGCTAAAGCGGCGGGTGCGGAGCCATCTGGCTAGATGAGAGATGAAAAGTCGCTGTTGTGGCGCGAAGCACATTTCCAAGTCAAAATGTACAAAACACACCAGGGGTCAGACCACTTTTGGAAGTTGAGATGTGGAAAAAATGCACGCCGTTGTGGCGCGAAGCACATTTCGAAGTCAAAAGTGCAAAACACACTAACATCGGACCACTTTTGGAAGTTGAGATGTGGAAAAAGTGCATGCCGTTGTGGCGCGAAGCACATTTCCAAATCAAAAGTGTTAAAAATTGACGGTCTCGGAGCACTTTTGGAAGTTGACATGTCAAAAAAGTGCACGCTGTTGTGGCACGAAGCACATTTCGAAGTCAAAATGTTGAAAACACCACATGTTCGGACCACTTTTGGACGTTCGGATGTCGTTTCGCGAGGCAGGCGCAAGGGATTGTGCACCTTGTCAAAAGTGAGCAAAACGTGACAGATTCGTAGCACTTCCAAAAACGATGGCAGACGTGGGACATTTGAAGAGGATCTGGAAAGATGCATTCCGCGTGGCAGGCGCAATACAAGAGACATGTTCATCAGAGATGTTAGGAGGTCTGGGCGCTGATTTCCTGAGAGGGTTGCATTTGGGAGCATCAGATCTTCAGTTTTGGGAACGTGATTTTGCGCTTTCGTGGCAGGCGCAGTACTTTAGACAGGTGGAGTGGAAAAATCACAAAACGCAGTGATACGAGGCCATCAGCTCTGCACTCAAAATTGAAGAGGTCTCGCAGAATTGTTTCGTTTTCGACGTTGTCAAGTTCAAAAATTGAGGAAGTCTCGCAGAATAGCTTCGTTTCCAAGCTTGCAGATGGATGGATGGATAGATAGATAGATAGATAGACAGGAAACTACCACTATGCTACAACTACTAGTACAACTACAACTACATTACACTACACTATGCTAATGACAGTGCACTACAGTACAACTACAAGTACAACGAAAACTACAACTACTACTACAACAACAACAACAGCAACTACTACTACTGCTACTACTACTCCTCCTCCTACTACTACTACTCCTACTCCTACTCCTACTACTACTACTACTACTACTTCTTCTACTGCTGCTGCTACTCCTACTACTACTGCTACCACTACCACTACCACTACATTACACATCACTACACTACACTAATTACACTACGCTACACTACAACTACACCTACACGACACTACACTACAACTACAGCTACACAACTTCACACACACTACACTAGACTACACTACACTATGCTACAGTAGAATGCACAACACGACAGTACACTACACTACGGTACACTACACTACATTACACTACACTACTTTACAACTACAACTACAACTACAACTACATTAAACTAATCACATTACACTACAACTACAACTGCAGCTGCACTACACCACACTACATCCAGCAGTTGTGGGCGAGGTGACCACTGCAACCATTGCAACCGCTTCAAAAAACACAACTCCAACCACCTTTCGGTCCATCAATGGATTCGCTCTGCCATCCGTGATTCACAACAACCAACCTCAACTATAGGTTTCCTATGTTTTAAACTTCCGCCACCGCCTTGTGCGGTACTACTGGTATTCCCAATATATATGTATATATATATATACACACACAACTATATGATATTTATTTCCGCCATGTATTCCCAATATATATATATATATCATATTACAGTTGATGTGATAAACCCAATAATCCCAGCCATATTCCAGCGATATTTTCACTACCTCCCTACTTAAAGCCCCATTATCAAAGGAAGTTGGGAAGCAATCTTCCGAGTTACGGATGACTTTTACCTGATGAAGGGTGGTGTGAGATGTGATGACTTTCATGTCGCTGTTTTAAAAAACATTGCCAGGAAGCTGCCTGGCGCCACCACCAACAGTTTCACCCGTTTTCATCTCAGAGAGTTCAGTGGTTTTTCCCCACATTGACGTGTGGGGTTTTTGTTTTTAGTTCTGTATCCGCTCCTCCTCCTCGTCCTCCTTCCTTCCCGTCCTCCCTCCCTCCCTCCCTCCATCACTCACTCTCACACTCACTCACTCACACTCACACACACACACGCGCACTCACTCTCACTCACTCACTCACACTCACACCCCACTTTCACTCACAACTCATCACTCTCCCCTCCCTCACATCCCTCCCACTCCTCCCTTCCCTCACCACTCACTCCACCCACTCACGTCTCCTCCATCCCCTCACCCTCACATCCTCCCCTCTCCCCCATCTCCCATCCGTCCACCCCCCCTCCTCACTCACTCACACACACGCGTCACGGATGTACGCCCTCACTCACACACACGCGTCACGGATGTACGCCCTGGCGTCCCTTGGGTCTCCGCCTCTTTTGCGTGGCAGGCGTGGGACAATGTGCACTGCCAAGGGGTCGGATGTACGCCCTGGCGTCCCTCGGGCTCCGCTTCTTTTGCGTGGCAGGCGTGGGACAATGTGCACTGCCAAGGGGTCGGATGTACGCCCTGGCGTCCCTCGGGCTCCGCCTCTTTTGCGTGGCAGGCGTGGCACAATGTGCACTGCCAAGGGGTCGGATGTGCGCCCTGGCGTCCCTCGGGCTCCGCCTCTTTTGCGTGGCAGGCGTGGGACAATGTGCACTGCCAAGGGGTCGGATGTACGCCCTGGCGTCCCTCGGGCTCCTCCTCTTTTGCGTGGCAGGCGTGGGACAATGTGCACTGCCAAGGGGTCGGATGTACGCCCTGGCGTCCCTCGGGCTCCGCGTCTTTTGCGTGGCAGGCGTGGGACAATGTGCACTGCCAAGGGGTCGGATGTACGCCCTGGCGTCCCTTGGTCTCCGCGTCTTTTGCGTGGCAGGCGTGGGACAATGTGCATTGCCAAGGGGTCGGATGTAACGCCCTGGCGTCCCTCGGGCCTCCGCGTCTTTTGCGTGGCAAAGGCTGGCACAATGTGCCTTCCAGGGTTCGGATGTAACGCCCTGGCGTCCCTCTTCGGGCTCCGCGCTTTTTGCGTGGCAGGCGTGGGACAACTGGCACTGCCAAGGGGGCTGATGTCTCCCTGGCGTCCCTCTGTCTCCCCCTCTTTTTTGCGTGGCATGCTGGAACAATTTTGCCCTGCCAAGGGGTCGGATGTCACGTCCCTGGCGTCCCTCGGGCTCTCCTCTTTTGCGTGGCAGGGTGGCACAATGTGCACATGCCAATGGGTCGGATTACGCCTGGCGTCCCCTCTTGCTCCCGCGTCTTTGCGTGGCAGGCCGTGGGACAAGGTGCACCTGCTGCCAAGGGGTCGGATGTACGCCGTGGCGTCCCTCGGGCTCGGGCTCCGCCTCTTTTGCGTGGCAGCCGTGGGACAATGTACACTGCCAAGGGGTCGGATGTACGCCTGGCGTCCCTCGGGCCCTCGGGCTCCGCCTCTTTTGCGTGGCAAGCGTGGGACAATGTGCACTGCCAAGGGGTCGGATGTACGCCCTGGCGTCCCTCGGGCTCCGCCTCTTTTGCGTGGCAGGCGTGGGACAATGTGCACTGCCAAGGGTCGGATGTACGCCCTGGCGTCCCTCGGGCTCCGCGTCTTTTGCGTGGCAGGCGTGGGACAATGTGCACTGCCAAGGGGTCGGATGTACGCCCTGGCGTCCCTCGGGCTCCGCCTCTTTTGCGTGGCAGGCGTGGGACAATGTGCACTGCCAAGGGGTCGGATGTACGCCCTGGCGTCCCTCGGGCTCCGCCTCTTTTGCGTGGCAGGCGTGGGACAATGTGCACTGCCAAGGGGTCGGATGTACGCTCTGGTTCGGATGTATGCTTTGGCGTCCCTTGGCACTCACTCACTCACTCACACTCCCTTACTCTCTCACTCTCACTCCTCACACTCACTCCGTCACTTACTCACTCACTCACTGACACTCTCAATCACACACATACACACAAAGATCGATGGATGGATGGATGGATGGATGGATGGATAGATGGATAGATAGCTCTCACACAACCACACTCACTCACTCACTCACTCACTCACTCACTCACTCACACACACACAACTCACACAACTCACACAACTCACACAACTCACACAACTCACACAACTCACACAATCCATCTACTCACTCCCTCACTCACTCCCTCCCTCCCTCACTCACTCACTGTACTTGAACATACATACACACACACACACAACTCACCTACCTACATACATACCTACATACATACCACCATCGTCCCTCCATCACTCTCATACTTCCCCTCCATCACTCTCATACTTCTCTTCCCTTCTCGCTTTCTCTGCTCAGTCTAAGTCTAAAGAAGTTGGTAACATGTGGGGTTATCCGGTCCTTTAATTTGTTGTTTTGCCTGCATCTGAGGGCATCCAAATTATTCCCACAAACTTTGCTACCAAGGCGTCACACGGGCGTATGTTCGTGACCCAGTAGATTCTCATGCATTTTATGCCCTCTTGCAACGTTGGGTTTGCATGTACATATTTTGCCGAGTTGTTGGCAGTTGCAGGCACGGAAATTCGGAATTAGATGATCTATCTAGCAGGGAATTCAGTAAGGAACCTATTTTTCAGTTGTACTCTTTCAAGTCGTGTCAACTCGTTTGCCTTTCGAGATAGATGAGTTTTGATTGCAAAACAAAACACAAATTTACAAGTCCATCAATTTAGTTTTACCCCAGCAGATTTTTGTTCCTGCAGTCCCCATTCTGCAGTCCCCGGTCTGCTCCATGGTTTGCCTCCTGCATGTAAGGCACAGGCCTACGGGCAATCGGGGAAGCACTCCTGAGTGCAAATCGTTTCTGAGGGGCGTTTGTGATCTTGAGAGGGGGAAAAAAGTTGCTCCGGATGGGAAAGAGAACTCGTCGCCTCATTAGTTGGTGAAGTCAGTGTGCCATAATCATCATCATCCCTGTGCCATTCCGTTGTCAGTTGCCTCTGCAAGCGTTTGGCATACATTGCATACATTGCGCGCATTGCATGCATTGCATACATTGCAAACATTGCATACATTGCCATACACGCCATACATACCATGCATACCATACATACCATACGTACCATACATTACCATACGTACCATACATACCATACATGCCATACATACCATACGTACCATACATTACCATACGTACCATACATACCATACATGCCATACATACCATACATTACCATACATATCATACCATACCTAACCTTGCCTTACCTTGCCTTACATTACATTACCACACATACCATACATACCATACATGCCATACATGCCATGCATACCATACATTACCATACATGCCATACATGCCATACATTACCATACGTACCATACATGCCATACATGCCATACATACCATACATTACCATACATACCATACATACCATACATACAATACGTACCATACATTACCATACGTACCATACATACCATACATACCATACATACCACACATACCATACATACCGTGCATACCATACATACCATACATTACCATACGTTCCATACATACCATACATATCATACATACCATACATTAACATACATACTTTACTCACCATACATTACCGTACATACCACACATACCATACATATCATACCATACCTAACCTTGCCTTACCTTGCCTTACATTACATTACCACACATGCCATACATACCATACATGCCATACATGCCATGCATAATTTACATTACCATACATGCCATACATGCCATACATGCCATACATATCATACATTACCATACATGCCATACATACCATACATTAACATACGTACCATACATTACCATACATACCGTACATACCATACATACCATACATACCATACAATACCATACATACCATACATACCATACATGACATACATACCATACACTACCATACGTACCATACATACCATACATATCATACATACCATGCAGACCATGCATACCGTACATGCCATACATTACCGTACATATCATACATACCATACAGTACCGTACATACCATACATACATTACCATACATACCATACATGCCAGACATACCATACGTACCATACATTACCATACATTACCATAGATTACCATACATACCATACATACCACACATACCATACATACCATGCATATCATACATAGCATACATTAACACGCATACTATACTCACCATACATTACCGTACATACCACACATACCATACATACCATACCTTACATTACTTTCCAACACATTACCATACATTATCATACGTACCATACATACCATACATATCATACATACCATACATTAACATACAGACTTTACTCACCATACATTACCGTACATACCACACATACCATACATACCATACCTTACATTACATTCCATTACATTACCATACGTTACCATACCTACCATACATACCATACATGCCATACTTTACATCACATAACAATACACTCAATGAAGGGTTGTGTGAGACTTTACATCACATAACAATACACTCAATGAAGTGTGATGTGAGACTTTACATCACATAACAATACACTCAATGAAGGGTGGTGTGAGACTTTACATCACGTAACAATACACTCAATGAGGGGCAGTGTGAGGCTTTACATCAAATAAGAATACACTCAAGGAAGGGTGGTGTGAGACTGCAAAACGCATTGTAATGGCTGCATGAACGTTGCATGGGGCTTGTGTTGGGGAGGAAGCCGGAGCACGGAACCATGCGTTTTTCCGTGTAAAGTGGTTGCAGGTTAATCAGTAACCACCACCACCAACAACAACATCAGTTTGCGCAGGCCAATTTGCGAGGTGCTTAGCAGTGCCTGAGTCCATGTGATCTGCAAACACAAGGCACCTCAATATCGACGGGGGCTTGGCCGCCCCACGGTTGTACAGTAAGTCCTGGGGCCCAAGGACCATGATCGACATGGTGACAATGCATTTCATGGTCGACATGTTGGCCCATGTGACGTGGAACCAGCTTGTGCCCGACCATGCTCAAAGTGCCGCTTACGTGCTAGTTCACGGAGTGCACGGGGGATGCGCGGCAGAAGACAAAACAACCAGGACTTCGCGGTAAAGTGGACAGCTGGCCATCACAGACTGGTCAAAAACTGGGGTTCGCAGGTCTTCCAAGGCAAGTAAGTTGAGGTCCTGCTGGATCTTGCTTCCAAGGTCCCTGTAGGTATTGTCAGGTTTCTTGAAAAGCTCCCGTTCCGTTCAGGATCACGTCCCGACAAGCAACTTGTTAATGTAATAAGCACTTCCAAGCTTTCTTTGGCCGCGAGCGTTGAAGTTTGGCTCAAGCTCTCCCTGTTCCTTGTTGTCATTTGTCATCATGGGCGCGCCACGCGTGCTTCTTCAAATCACGGGCGTGGGGCGTGCCGCTGGCGGAGTCACTTTCAATGTCAAAGTGGCGATGGAGTCGGGCCCCTGTAAGGAAGTTCAATGTTTCTTTCCTTTGGGTCCGGGGCTCTGGCTTTGTTGCGTAGCGTGCCCTTGTGTGAGAGTCAGAGTGTTCACAAACTGAGGTGAAGCCGGGCTCGAGACAATGAGGGAGCTGGCAGATCAGGATGTGCTGGGGATGGGCCACGGCATTCAAACTCAGTTGAGCTGATTGCCTTTGTTTCTTGCGTGGCGCGGTGCCGCGTGCAATTTTAAGAAGTTAAAAAGTCCTTGACCGAAAATTGTTCTCCAACAACGTGCGCTAATGGGGTCTTCAGCCAAGATAAGCTCCGGTGTGGACTGGCGCAGCTCCCATGGAAGGTTCCGGAAAGTTCAAGGCAAGGTACCAACTTGGAACCTGCTCGCAGTAACACCAAGGAAAGTCCCCGTGTAAGGCCTGGTGCGGTTCCCAAGTACGGCTCTGAGCAAGGCCCCCAAGGGCGATTCAAGAAAGTTTTGGTGCGGCCCCCAGGTTTCCGGACCAACATCAGGGCGCGCACAGGTTCTGCAGTTCTCACGTCAGGTTCCGCGAAACAATGTGCACGACGCGTTGGTCTCTGTGTGCGGCGGTTGCGGCTGTGGTCGTTTTATCCGCGAATTGGTTCCTCCTCTGTGTTCTGCAACGAGTAGTTGTTTCTGTGTGCGTAGTTTTTTGCGTTTCTGGAATCTGTGGTTGCAGATCGCATTGGAATGGCTGCATGATTGTTGTCATCTGGTGTTGCAATATGCGTAGATACATTCGGGTTAGCCGCGTCATGCTGCAAAGTGCATTGAAATGGCTACATGAATGTTTTATGGGGTCTGTTTTGGGGAGGAAGCCGGAGCACGAAACCTTGTGTTTTTCCGTGTAAAGTGGTTGCAGCCGGCGGTAAAAGGTACCTCCTGTGTGCGGCGGTTGCGGCTGCGGTCGTTTCATCCGCGAATTGGTTTCTCCTCTGTGTTCTGCAGCGAGTGGTTGTTTCTGTGTGCGTCGTTCTTTGCGTTTCTGGAATCTGTGGTTGCAGATCGCATTGGAATGGTCGATGAATGTTACATGAGGTCTGTTTTGGGGAGGCAGCGGGAGCACGAAACTTTGTGTTTTTCCGTGTAAAGTAGATGGAGCCGGCGATGAAAGGTACCTCCTGTGTGCGGCGGTTGCGGCTGCGGTCGTTTTATCCGCGAATTGGTTCCTCCTCTGTGTTCTGCAACGGGTGGTTGTTTCTGTGTGCGTAGTTCTTTGCGTTTCTGGAATCTGTGGTCGCAGATCGCATTGGAATGGCTGCATGATTGTTGTCATCTGGTGTTGCCATGTGCGTAGATACACACGGGTTTGCCACGTCATGCTGCAAAATGCATTGTGATGGCCGCATGAACGTTGCATGGGGCCTGTGTTGGGAAGGAAGCCGGAGCACGAAACCTTGTGTTTTTCCGTGTAAAGTGGTTGCAGCCGGCGATGAAAGGTACCTCCTGTGTGTGGCGGTTGCGGCTGCGGTGGTTTCATCCGCGAATCGGTTCCTCCTCTGTGTTCTGCAACGAGTGTTTGTTCCTGTGTGCGTAGTTCTCTGCGTTTCTTGCATCTGTGGCTGCAGATCTTATTGGAATGGCTGCATGATTGTTGTCATCTGGTGTTGCCATGTGCGTAGAGAGATGCAGGTGTGCTACGTGATGCTGCACAATGCATTGTAATGGCTGCATGAACGTTGCATGGGGCTTGTGTTGGGGAGGAAGCGGGAGCACGGAACTTTGCGTTTTTCCGTGTAAAGTGGTTGCAGCCGGCGATGAAAGGTACCTCCTGTGTGCGGCGGTTGCGGCTGCGGTGGTTTCATCCGCGAATCGGTTCCTCCTCTGTGTTCTGCAACGAGTGGTTCTTTCTGTGTGCGTAGTTCTTTGCGTTTCTTGACTCTGTGGTTGCAGATCGCATTGTCGTGGCTGCGTCACGATTGTCTTTTGCAGCTGGATCTCGTAATTTTCCTTTTCAAAGTCCCTTTTAAAAAGTGCTTCAAAATTGTCTTTTTTTCGCTTTGGCGTCGAAATATCCGGTTTTGGAGCTGCAATTTCCGACGCCGTTGCGCGTAGTTCTTTTGTGTTTTGCAATTCAGTGTCTGCTGATCGCATTGAAATGGCTGCGTCAAGGTTGCTTGGTGCCGCGGCTGCATGCGTAATACTTTTGTCTTTTGCAGCTGGATTTAAATAGTATTGGAGTGGCTGCATCAAGGCTGCGATAGCGATTTGTCAGCAGATTTTCCAATTTTGGCGCTGTTGATTTTCCTTGTAAAATTCCTTTCAGAAAGTGCTTCAAAATCGTATTTTTTTTGCTTTGGCGCCGAGATCCATCCGGTTTTGGAGCTGCAATTCCTATTGTCATTATGTACAAGAAAGCTTCTCTGTGTAGTTTGTTTTCTGTAAAGGCGTGCTGTGTGTAAAAGATTTTGTGTGTAAACGCTTGCTGTGTGTAAAAGCTTCTCTGTGTGTAAAAGCTTCTCTGTGTGTAAACGCTTGCCATGTGTAAAGCCCTCTGTGTAAAAGTGTTCTGTGTGTAAACGCTTCATTGAGTATAAAGTCTCACACCACCCTTCCTTGAGTGTATTCTTATGTGATGTATAAAGTCTCACACCACCCTTCATTGAGTGTATTGTTATGTGATGTCAAGTCTCACACCACCCTTCATTGAGTGTATTGTTATGTGATGTCAAGTCTCGGGCCACCCTTCATCGAGTGTATTGTTATGTGATGTCAAGTCTCACACCACCCTTCATTGAGTGTATTGTTATGTGGTGTCAAGTCTCACACCACCATTGATTGAATTTGACATTGATGAAAAGGATGAAATCCGAGTGACGGTGGTGAAGTGGACTAGACCTTCTGCGGCGACCATCACATCACGGGAATTTGGCTCAAGATGAGGCTCATCGGTGCCCGAACCCCCCGGGGTAGCTGGGCCCGCCCGGCCCGCTCTCCCTGGTTGACGGATTGCGAATATCTGAATGCAATCCTCAACTGTACCTCTCGGATTGTAAGTCCCACGGTTGGTGCTAGGCTGATGCAGGTGAGCGACATGAAGCATTTCCTTGGTGATTGGTTGCTGAGTTCAGAAGATCTTTTTCTCTTGTCAACGATTGTTCTCTCCATGTGTTTGTTAATTTCAATGTGGCTTCCTGATTCCTTGCGCCAAAGTGCTCACTAGTCCTCTAAGCTTGGTGACTGGCGTTAGGTGCTTGGTGCTATTCCCTGAGACAGCCAAGTGACAAGGATGTTTTTTTAGGGGTCACCAACAGTTGGACCAACAGGTATGCTGTGGCCCTTACAATGGAGCAGCGCCGATGCTTCGCTATGAGTTTGAAACAATTCCCCACTCCAGCGTTGGAGACATGGACCCGAGCTACTACAGCATCTTTTCTGGTGAAGACTGGCAGGATCTGACAGGTACAGATGGCACCCATGACAGCGAGAATCTTTTACTGCAGATGATCTACAAAGAGCGCATGGACGTTCCTTGCCATGTTGATCACTCATTGGCACCATTGGGGATGTTACTTTTTCGTGAGCATAATTTCGCCATTGTTTTGATCAACATCTGTTACAAAAGGTTTGTGATGGCACAATGCAAACTCATGATCATAAGTCAGGGTCACTGATCATCACATCCTTTTTATATATAGACAATAGGGCAAACTTTGCGCAGATTTGATTTGATTCTTGCACATAGCAAAGTGTTGCTGGCTCAGGTGACGGCCTATCTGGATGGTCTTATACACGCACGGGCCCGGCTGGCGCACGGCGCATGCAAATTCTATATGAAAAAGGTCTTATAGTATATCCCTAAGGCAACTCTCGCCCCGCCTCGTGCGGGTACTACTGGTACGTACGTATAATATTTACATATATATATATATAGATAGATAGATAGAGAGATAGAGAGATAGAGAGATATATGTAGAGATATAGATAGATATCATTTCATATTCAAATGTATTCCCAATTTATTTCACATTCCTGTTCTATGCATATATAAATATATGTATATCATAAACGTATCCGTTTGAATGTTGATCTCACCCGAAGCCAAGCTCTTTGCCTGAACTTAAGCTGCATGTCTCTATCATTCGATATCACTGATGTCACTATTCATCCGTTCCGTCATTCCATCCCAGCCAAGCCAATTCCATGAGTCCTCACTTTATTATGTTTTGGTCAACCCCTTTGCTCCATCGTCTCATCCAAGCAGGCACTTCCATCCCGACATGACCGCAAAAGCCTTCGGTTCTTTATCCCAAACCTGTGCACTAAATTGATTCAACACTGTTTCTAGATACAGGGGTTTCTGGGATTTAGCACTAAATGAACCATGGCCTCCATAGCCAAAAAGGGTACTTCATTATGACTCACCAAGGCTGGAGCCGGACCGCGCCTCCAGCGCTCAACCACTAACGTCCCCTCTGGATCCCAAAAAAAATCAAGTCACAAAGGGGACGCGGAACATTGCGTCATGGTTGTGGTTGTGGTTGTGGTTATTATTATTATTATTTATTATTGTTGTTGTTGTTGCTGTTGCTGTCCTCGTGTTCGTCTTCGTCCTCGTCCTCGTCTGAAGCTAATGATGGTTGTGTTCACAACCTCTCTGCCCTGGCGCGCTCCCCCTTGCTGTCGGCCAGGGTTGGCGGGTATATGTGGTTTACAAAAACCTCTAGACGCGGGGAAGGGGGCTAATGTCACTTCTAAAACCCTGGACATGTTCTGCATGTCATTGGTGCGTTGCCCAACATATTGCTGACATGGCGGTTTTTGCACTAAACACACCGAAACATTGCATTTTAATATCAGTTGTTGTTGCTGTTGTTATTGTTTTTCTTCTTGTTCTTGTTTTTGTTCTTGTTTTTGTTAAAGTTCGTGTTTTTGTTTTTGGTTTTGTTTTTGTTTTTGCTGTGGTTGTGTCACAAACTCTTCTTCCCTTACGCGCTCCCCTTTGCTCCGGCCGGGGTCGGCGGATTAACCAGTAGCAAATGATTAAACTGATTGAATCTGATTGGTTGATCAATGAGTTATAGTAACCTCCCGAGAATGATCGCAGGCGACAGATGTCACAGCGTGTCTCAGGCATTGGAAGATGGAGACCATGATGAGGCCACGGGGCGCACGGGGGTTCCTGCTCCACACGCAGTTTATGGTGGACAAATAGAATCCCAAAAAGGTTACATAGTTACAACATGTTACAACATCTTGTAACCAATGTTGGAGCACGTTGGACCTTACAGGGAATAGGTTCAAGAGGCATTCAGTTTGCACGGATTCTATAGGTACTGCGAACAGTGCACACAAACAGTGCACATCCATGTGACCTGATGTGATTTCCCTGGGTTGTTGGACTCTTACGGATGGAGCAGTGCCAGGTGTCTTCGTGGCTGGCATATTGGATCACCTTCGCAGCCTTCACTTTGTTGGAAGGTCTGATGGGCACCTTTCAGACAGGCTTAAGATGTCCTCGCAGCACGTTTCAGAAAGATGGAAATGAACTGCTGAAGATGAAGTGCTGTTCATTTCGGGAATAAACCAAGCATTTGGAGGTCCACGCCCAAAGTGAAGTCCGTGAGGTGCCAGTGCCAAGCTGATGTCCTGGCTGCCGTTCTACTACGTGATGAGGCTCGGGGAACAGGGAGACAAGGTCGGTTGGTTGACACCATGAATTGATCGTAGAATCTCGGAAGAAATTTGAGCTCATGAATACTTATCTCCTGATTCCTATATATTCATGGTATATGTTCATACTAAATGTTCATACTATATGCATCTAGATGCCTTCACCAGACCGATGATTTGACGGATCTTCTGGCTCCACCTGTAAAGTCCGCTGACTTGTCCACTTTTTAATTTTTTTCGTCGAGTGCCAATGGCCAATCTGATCTGCAAACGTTCAAAGAATTTCAAAGATGATGTGATGATATGTGATGTTCAGCTGCAAAAGCAATAGTTTGAGTAGTTTGATAACCCGACCCATGGGAAGCCTTTCTTGATCCGATTTCGCCTCAAGGCTCGCATTGATCATGTGGCTCTTTCTGCCCGCGACACGGGGAGCACAGGTGCTGCGCTGTAGCAGCAAAAGTTCAACTTGACAACCCAATGCTCCATTTCAGGGTGGTGAGACAATATCAGTTGTTCAGAATATTTCAGCATCAAGAACTGGATGTAGAGTTTAAAGTCTTAGCACATTCCTGTATACGTGTACTTTTAATCCCAGCTACGTCGGAAATCAAGCCGCCCGTTGAGTCAGCAGTTACTTCTGGTGGGTTTTTGGGCCTGCCGCATAAAAACTGAACTTCTCATTTCGCAAAACCTATGTACTGTACACAGGCTTTCCGGTGATAGTTTCGCCATTCATCGCCATTCATCGCCGTTCACATTTTTTTGGCGTATGGCATATGGATTTGTCTGAAAATAGGACACCCCATTCCATTCAATGGCAAGTCACCCTGTTCCCTCTTATATGATGGCTATTTGAAGGGTAGTGGCTCGTTTTCAGCCCCAAATATCATATTGGTTGACATATGTGAATTTATAGTCTGGTATTTCGCACTATTTTCCATATTTTGTTTGGTTTTATACCCAATATATACCCAATATATGATATAACCCCCATAATCTCCATAGATCCTCCGAAAGCGGCCAGGCTTTGTACCGATGGGCCGTGGCACCGGTACTACGACGCTACCGACCACAAGTGGACGCAGCTTTAGCTAGGTGGGAGAGCCAAAAAAGGTGAAACTCGCTGTAACCAACAAGATTTATGGGATACATCAGCAAAATTCTGTGATGTTGCCAGATATGGTTACTTCCCCTGCCTGAAATTCGGGAAAAAAACCTGCTAAGTGATGGTCGATTTCCAGGAGGAGCAACGTTTTTGCTGTATTTGTAGTATCGACGTTCAGAATTCGTTCAGCCACATCCTTGTGAATATGAAAACTTAGCTATCCTCATGACAGACGTGTCCCTTCTATGCTCTCTGACTCGAGTGAAATTAGCTGCACGATTCATGCGACACCTGTGAATATACACAATTGTCACAATATGTTGAAGCATCTCAAAGTTTCCATCAAGATCCTCAAAGATTCTTGAGCCACCATGCACCCACGCATCCACCGCTCCTGGAATCCCGTGACTTCCGGCGGTTTCTGCTAGGTCAGCGCAACAACTGTGTCACCCTGCCTCGCTTCATGACATGAGCCCATGGCTAGAGCCAGAGCAACAGTCATCCTTCTTCCTATGCGTGGCCGGGCTTTGGTGCTTTCCGCCTCTTCCTCCCAATGTTTTTGGTAGTGATGTGAACCGCTAGAAAGAAATTCAGATGGATGTGCTTCATTCGGCATGATTGAAGACGTTTGTGATGGACCACCATCCTTTGGCATGCGAGAGAGCTTGACCACAAATCAGGGCAGACATTATGACTTCTATCGGTTTGATAGCTAAGCTGTGGGTGGATGCTCTTGATCTGGTTTGCGCTTGCAGTGAAGATTTTCAGGGTTCTTCAAGCATTTGAGTTTCAAGAGCGGCCCGTAAAACGGATCAGAACCCAAAATCCACAAAGTTCCGAAAGTGGCCCATGCTTGCATGAAAGTGAGCCCCCGACATAACAGGCGGCTCATTCAGCACTGAGAAGTTGCGGGAAGCGTTGAGGAGCAAAACTGGTGAGGCCAACTTGCAATCACTTGGGAGGTTTGGGGATATCTTGTGGTAGTTCATCGAAAATGGCACAGGCACCTCAGTATTCAAGTGAAAAAGTGCGTAGAAACCAGCAACAACAGAAGCGGAGGTCCTACCACTAGGCCAGTTGGAGGGATAATTACTATTCCATTCTTGTTTGCATTGGGACACTGGTCCAGGTGCTAGGAGGGTGTTACTCTGGGTTCAGCAGTCCTTGCACTCCGGCTCCTTGCTGCTCCACAGGCCCCGAACTGCAACATTGAGGACAGCCCAGCATGAAGGGTCATGTTATCGCCAAGTATTGGCATGTTGTGGTAGACAAGGCAGATGGTCTCCGAATAAGTACCATTAAGTACCTCTCTTTTTTAGTAGGTTTGTCTCAAAATGGAGGATACAGGATACCCATGGATACCCCCCACATTGCCTGATATATCATGGATCAACCATGGAATCTCCCATGGTAAATCCCTCCAAAATTTGAAACATCGATAAACCAGGGAGGATTTTTTGGACACCGCAGGAGCTGATGGCACAAGAGTTGGCGAAGGCAGCTGCCAGTCGCTTTGTTGGACAGGCCGGGCTGCGCACAAACCTCTGGAGATTTGTTTCTTTTTTGGGGGGTATGCAAAGAAGATGTATATCTATGTTCTATGATGTTCTATGCATATGTATGTATATGTATATGTATGTATATATATATATCAATAAATATTCAAAGGCTCTGAAGGCAGTTCAACTTCAGATTGAAAGTATTTCAACGGTGGAACAGCCCAAAGGGCTCTGGCAGGTAAGTTCTCGTGCCAGAACGGCTTCACCTAGGTGGGCATGGACTGACCTCGGACGAGTGGCGCAACAGGGTAGTTTCTAAAACTTTATAGCCGTTGATCTGAATTTCTGGTTATTTCCTCTGCCGATTTGGAATGAGATTTAGAATCGCCTGGATTTGCTATGTTTCCTGTCTATTTGCGCAAAATGCGTTATTCAGACACGCCGAGCAAACCAGCGACCACCTCAAAATGGTGATACTTTGGATCAGGTGAGCAAAAGCCTCTTAAAGCTTAAGGTCCCCAACATAGATTGATGGGCTCGGGGAAGTGAGGGCCCCTACCACATGGAAACTAATCACTGAAAACTCTTGGGTAATTCAAAATATGATCAACTTTGACTGTCACGAGTACTTTTTTTGGTTCTTCCCAGCAACAGGAAACCATCCCAATCTGCAGGCCAAGTCCCATGCGGAGTGAAGGTCGAGAGGAAGCTGCGAGTGTCAAGTGACGCCAAAAAATATGGTGCCAGGAGGCTGAGGTTTGCCTCCAATTTCCATTCCATTGTGTGCGGAAATTCCCAATGTGCGATGCAAAAAGTTCCCCAAATTAGTGGTGAAACCACTGCGATGAAAAAAGACTGCATGTTAATTTGCCCTCGGCATACCGACCTCTGGGGACAGCGGCAGCTCAGCGTGCAGCGCCTGCAAAATCAGGTGAAATGGTGGTTTGCAAGAGTTGAAGGGCTTAGCATCACAACATAATGGTGATATGATAGGATATGATTATGTCCATAAAATGTTGGTGGTGAACAGTTACGTTTTTTCGGATCCAGGTGACTTTACGCGTGAAATGAGGCTTTGCATTTGCTCAAATGGCTGAACTCCAACTGTGCTGCTTTCACGGTCACTGTGCCCGCAGGATTTGGGCTAAATAGCTACTACTAATACACATATGCAAAGCCATCAACGACGTGCCGGCATGAGTTGCTGACTGTCAGCTGCAACAAAGAATGTGTGTTGTAACTTGGTTCAAAAATCCGAGAAGATTTTCTTGAATAATAAGTAGGATGTCGTTTCCAAAGCTGATTTGTTCATGCTCTTCTTTTTCCGATGCACAAAACAAACTAGTAGGACACTTGGGGCAAGACAGTATGTCGAAGCAGTCGGAGCACTACAAGTCAACGTTTGACTTCATTGCAAGTCAGCAGCGCGGTGTTTCATCATTTGAATTGACTGGTGTCTCATTCCATGGACAAAGACGTGCCTGGGATGCAAGGAAGCGAAGTAATGCTGTGGACGTGTAAACCTTTGGGAAGGCTAGGCTGTCCCGTGTAGAGTCGTTGGATTTCGCATCCAAACGCCTGCTTATGTGGGATAATATGACCACGATGATCAGGTGGATGTGTTTCTCAGCCCTTTGAAGAAAAAATGGCTTACGGCTTTCGTTAAGCTTAATCATAAGAGCCCTATGGGAGAGAGAATCCTTGTCATTGGGGTCCAATTCAAACCAACTCTTTCCCCGGGAGCATGCTTGTCTTATAGGCGCCTCAAGCTAGCCTAGTCATTCACGAGGGTTTGCATATTTTTGCATCTTCAATTCCCAGGTTTAAACGTGGCTTAAAGTTCCGCAGCCCACTGGGAACTGAGGTGCCGGATGAGAGCGCCGATGCTGCACCTGCGGAGCATGTGGCTGCAGAACCTGTGACACCTGAGTCTGAAACCCAGATGGCTGTCGAAGAATGTGAAGATAGCCCACTTGGCCACTTCTTTCAGTCACATTGGAAGACACTGGGCCCAATGCAAGTGAGATTCACTGGCCAAGTCCATCTTCCAATCATTTCTAATCCTGCCAATGGCAAGCCGGCAAGCCATCGCAATGGCAAGCCAGGCCGCCCAATGCCGAGCCGGTGGATACGGTGGAAACTGCGGAGCCCGTGGAAGCAGAGCCACCGCCAGAAGCTCCAGCACCAGAGCCACAGGCACATGCTCCACGTGCTCCACAGATCGACAGATTCTGTATATTCTATGCATGCAGAGCTTGAGCCAGAGCTATCAAATTGCATCAAATAAGTTCAAGAGATTCAAAAATGAGACAAAATGCCTAAAAGACATATTTATCTCCTTTTTGTATCATCAGGAATGGCTGTTGGAGAATTGTTTCACCCGTTCTTTCACACTGCGCCAGATTAGAAGACGCCTGGCGATGCAATCTCCCGGCTTTGGCCGTGGGACCCAGTGGCTGTGGTTTGCCCATGCCGATTGCATGAAATTGAGGTGATTGCTGATGAAACTTATGATGATGATGATGATGATGAGGATGAGGATGAGGATGAGGATGAGGATGAGGATGAGGATGAGGACGACGACGACGACGACGACAATGTTGAAACATCATACAACGGAGTGGAGCAGATGAAACATCCTACAACCACAATGAGTTCCAAGCGCTCAGCACCGAAGGCTTCCCTTGGGGATTTCCTCAGGTCAGAATTTGTACGGCAGATTAGATTTCAGATACATCGGAGGGATCAACCAGGATATTACCACGATATCAACCATGTTTTCCCATCTGGCAGAATTCAGGTGTCATCGCCCGAGCAGCGCGGGAAGCTGCTGCAGCCACGCCAGTCTTGGAAGATCCATATTGGGTTTGGAGCTGAGGGGTTGAGGTCAAGAGCTGCACCAAAAGAATGGAATAGATGAAAGGAATAGACCTATATGATGGCCTATTCGATGGCCTGAAATGTTCTATGTTGCCTATATGTACAGTATCTTATTACTAATCTATTGTGAAGTGCGTTGGGTGATTGGCAAGCCGCATGTCCGGGCTGGGTTTAGCCACATCATCCCAGGGCTCAATCTGTGGATATCAAAAGGTTTCTTCACGGACCTGTTGGAATATTGCGGAGGTAAAACTCCGGGAGTTCTTTAGGAAAACCATTAAGCCAAGCCCAAAATTATTTTTTTGGCGCAGTTGGGCTGGGAATTTGATTTTGTGGACACTTCAAACAGCCATATAGTTATTATAGTATATTATAGTTATCAATAGTATAGGATATCATACCGGATTCCAGGAGGTGTAAATTGAGAACCCTTGAATTGGTTGCAGAAATCCCAAGAGTGTTCAGTGTTCGTTCAGTGTTCCCTAGATGTTGACCTTCCCTTCCACATCACAGGTGCCTAAGGAGGAGGCCCCGGGAGTTGCATCCAAAAGATATCGTGGGTTCCGACTGCACCACAATTTTCACATTCCGATGTGAATATGTTGTGAATACGTGAATAGGAGAATATGATAAAATATGTGAGTATATGTGAGTATGATAGAATCCGCCAGCTATTTGCCATTTCCATCCAGGACCACCGAGAGCACAACGATGCAAAGGAGCGGTCTTGAGCCCAGACATGGATCGACGGTGTGCCACAGGTCCGGTGAAGTGACGTAATCTTTCTAGATCTGATTCAATTGCACCTATCCACTCTGCACCTGGTGGACAGAAATCGGTTAGGATTCCGTACTTAGAGGGTCCCCAAAACAGATCTTGAAGAAAAGCAATCCGCAATGTGGACAGTGAAGGATAGTTCCAATGAGCCCCCTATCAACTGATCAGTGGCTAGCTTGGCCACATAGATATTACATAATATTGCAAAGTTTGCCTGTTGGTGAGATCCACTGTTGCTCAATAAAGAACATATCATGTGCATTTGTCCACATTGATCTCAAAACAACATTTTTTGGGCTCATGAAATACCAATTTCAAATGGGTGGTTCATAGTTCTTTATTGATATTTGAATGGTATGTGAATGAATTATGGGTTAATGAAGCAATTTGTGTGTCCATTTTGAGCCCCATTTTTTCAGCGAACTCTGCGATCTCCGGCGCAGAGGCTCCGGAAGGTAGCCATCCTGGTCCTCAGCGGGGTCGATGAAGGCATTGCATCTGGCGGCATGTGAAGAAGGATTTAATGGCATTAACAATGACATTAACAATGACACAATGACATTAAGAATGGCATCAACAATGGCATTTGTTTCGTTATCATTTTACATTCAGTTTTTCTTGACTCAGTGGACTCATTTTGTCAGCCGCCCCCATAAGTACTAGTTACTAGCAACTCCCCGTGGTCAGACTGCTAAAAAATTACCCACATGGCTGTTACTAATTGCTACTAACTACGATTAAGTACTATGAATGACTATTGAACATATTGAACATATTGAACTATTATTACCCCATCATGATTATGTCGCGTGTCGTTGCCGTTCCTTGCTTGGTGAGGTATGAAGCTATCAGACTTCATGGATCGCCTTGAGCAGCTCCATCCCGAGGCACTGTTGGGTGCCATTTGTTGACCCCTAAAAGAAGTCTCTTGGGAGCCACTGGGTCTATTTATTTACAATATGTTTGTGGGTATTTTTATCGTTTTCATCTTGGTTTACTTGTGACACGGGTTTTTCAGACACGGCATTTCAGTCCGGCAAAGCGGCAAAATGTATGTAACCGACCCATAGTCCATAACCAATGGATCCAATGGATCCAGGCAACCCGAACCAATCATTTCTGTTGCCCCTGTGTTGCCCCTGATCATCTCTTGCTTTCTGGGCCACGAAAAAGCCTCCAAGGCCAAGAATGATCTGTCGCTGTCCGCAACTCGGGTAAAGATACCATCAAGGCAAATGACTGGGGTCTGTGGAAAAGAATGCTGTGTATTTGTTTTTATGTGTTTCTGTGTTGCCAGTGCAATCGAACAGATGTCAGAATGGGACTCAGGTGCAACTTCCCCTCGGAGAAGGAGATGATTGAGGCTGCAATGCCCATACGTTCCAGTATGTTCCAGTACAAATGAACTGTTCCGTTCAGAAAGACATACTGCGGAGGTGTCGCCAACGTGGGGAAAAACTCGTTTGGCTACAGTTCGATGACTGAGTGTCATTTTTTGACATCCAGGGTGAGAAAGTCCAGACTGGGCAATGCCGAAATGAGTTCATTTGAGTCTCGTGTTTTCACCTGTCAAAATCAGATGGAATCTGATTTGATGATGTTTGATGATCAGCTGACAACACACCCAAACTCGTTCCACATCTACCCTGAGAGTCAGAGGTAGTTCCCCAGTTCCTTGCATCCATGGCACAGATGTGCAGGCCATGCCAAAAATCGCTCGAATAGACCAAGCGGATGGAGAGGCACCAGCATTTGACCTGATCATATAAAAATCCGCCCACACCGCTTTGGCGGTGAAGGCGTGCTTATTGGGGGGCAACAGCAACACTAAATGCTCAATGACATTTGTTAATATAGCAGTCGCTATATCAGCTTTAGCTGGGGGGGGGGGCCAAAAACGGTTTCGCACCGAGACCAGAATACGGTGGTGTTTTCGACATTTTTCGAGATTTTTGGGTGTCTGAGCGCAAGAGGGTATTGAAATGGAATTTTGGGTCATTTTGGTAGCTTTCCGGCAATGGAAAAACGGCCAAAAATGAAAAAAACATTGTACATAGCAAGATTTTGCAGGGTTTTTGGATGTCAGAGCATTGAAAACACTGCAAAAACAAGTGTTTTGGACTGACGTTATAGCAAAAAACGTGTAAATTACCGTATGCTTGACTGGAAGCATTACAAAAACACTGTCAAAAGCAATGTTTTGGAAGGATTTACTGCCTTTATGGCAAAAAACGTGTAAATTACCGTCTGTTTGACTGGAAACATTGGAAAAACACTGTCAAAAACAATGTTTTGGAAGGATTTCTTATTGAAACTTCTTAGCTTGAAGAGCCCCCACGGGGGAAAACCACCCTTAGCCCCTCTTACGGACCGAAATAAACCTGCGGTGTGGGCGGCCACCCCACGCGAAGCGGGGTGAATAACAAATGAGTGTTCCGGGCAAGTATGCTCAGGATAGAGATATAACTTTGATATAACTTGATATATTTCATATCGCTTGTCACAACTCATTAACCCACTTTTTTCTGAACCTATTTCTTGGGATAAGGATTTGCCTGATGTTTTTGGGTTCAGGACCGAGTGTTCCCTCTGGAGCTTGCCGAGGCGCTGGATAAATTGCTAAATCCAAGATGTGAAGGCTGAAAACCAAAAGGTTTCCAAAAGTGGTTGAAAGATTGCTACTGGGGTGGACATCCCCAAAATGAACATGAAACCATCATGAAGCCCTATTTGGAGATGTTCAGGAAACAATGTGTTTTTCCCCACCTGCCAGGTGAGGGTTGTTAGATTTTATGTCAGTTGCTTCCTCCTCGTCCTCCTCCTCATCCTCCTCGTCCTCCTCCTCCTCCTCTCCTCTCTTCTCCTCTCCTCTCCTCCTCTCCTCTCCTCGTCTCCTCTCCTCCTGCTTCCTGCCGGACTTCAACCACGACCATCCACGCCCAGTGTGCCCTGCCGGACCTGAACCACGACCACCCCCGCCCAGTGTTCCCTGCCGGACCTCAACCGCGAGTATTCGTGCCCAGTGTTCCCTGCCGGACCTCAACCACGACCCTCCACGCCCAGTGTTCCCTGCCGGACCTCAACCACGACCATCCACGCCCAGTGTTCCCTGCCGGACCTCACCCGCGAGTATCCACGCCAAAAGATATGCCACATAGAGTGCCAGAAGATATGCCAGATAGAATGTTAGAAGATATGCCAGATAGAATGCCAGAAGGTATGCCAGATAGAATGCCAGATAGAATTTCAGATAGAATGCCAGAAGATATGCCAGATGGAATGCCAGAAGATTTGCCAGATAGAATGCCAGCAGATTTGCCAGATAATATGCCAGAAGATATGCTAGATAGAATGCCAGATGGAATGCCAGAAGATTTGCCAGATAATATGCCAGAAGATATGCCAGATAGAATGCTAGATGGAATGCCAGAAGATATGCCATAACATATGCCAGAAGATATGCCAGAAGATATGCCAGAACATCTGCCAGAAGATATGCCAGAACATCTGCCAGAAGATATGCCAGAACATCTGCCAGAAGATATGCCAGATAGAATGCCAGATCGAATGCCAGAAAATATGTCAGATAGAATGCCAGAAGATTTGCCAGTAACAAAATGTATAAATGTCATGGTGGGGATCACACGAAGTAAAGTAATTTTGTGATTGGTTTTCAACGAGACCTATACACGATGGTTTGGAGATTGTTTGGGTCCACATTTTTGGGCAGACACTTCATGACAGATCTAAATTCAGACACAGCCAAGTAGCACAAGACGTGCACCTCTCAGACGTGCACCTCTCAGAACATTCCTAGTGACGAGCAATCGTTGTACCCCTGCTCTGGTGTTATCACCCAAATGTTTGGGAAACTCTGCGCATAAATTGGAAAGGACAGATTCATCCTGTTGAGATCAGCGGCTTGCGAAAGAGCCCCAGGTATTTGATCCAATTGGGTAAACTCTGAGTGAAACCTTTACCTATATGGTTGACAGCGATAAGCTGACCGTGTATCCCACACCATCAAGATTTGAGGTCCCGAATCCATCCAGAATGGTGGTGCGGAATAGCTCTGGGATCCTAAAACCTCCAAATCCACCTAAAGCATGGGATATGCGGCTTGTTCCTGCTTATTCTTGTTGGTTATATCTGCGAATTGCATATTCCCTATTTAGCATTCATGTCATGACTTTGCAATTGTCATTTCAATCAATGGGCATTTCACCATAGCCCTTTTTCCAAGCTCAAAGATCGGTCGGAAGACCGGTGAGTCCAACGTGAAGGACTTTGGAAAGAGAGTTAAAAGCGCAGGACCACTTGTCTGACCGTGGAGGACTTTGTGTGTCTAACGCAAGGAGTTTGAGGTGTGGACTAGTACCTGGCTTTTCTGGCCGCAGACGTGTCAGGACTGTCAGTGCTAGCACCCCCGATAATATTACCCGGGTGAACCTGTCGCGAACAGGTTATGAGCCCAACGCATGGGGACTCTGCTGAAATGATGCTCAGAAGAAGAAGGTCTGAGCCTGATGATGAAGAGTCAAAGAAAGACCAAACAGCGTCAAGCACCCGGGCAAGCGCGAGGAACCAAGGGGCAGAGATGGCTCTAGTGGCAGTGGATAGGGAAAGGGTTGGAAAGCCTTCACCAAATGGTCCTGTTGGGGAAGATATGAAAACCCCCTTGCCAATAGAAGACTTTCCAGCAGAACCTGTAGGATCCCCTAAGGCCCTAGGACCTAGGAACCTCCAGCCACTGTTCAATGAAGCTGAGCTAAAGAAGGCTGAGGAGCTCAGGTTGAGTGCACCACTTTTGCAGGGCCCAAGCCCCACCGCAGTAAGCCAGTCCACCGGCGGATGGGATGGGGGTTTGGCGGCAGGGAAGGTGGGAATGGGGAAGGAAGCTGACATGTCAGAGGGACCATCAAGGAAGGGTCCGGAAGTCTTGATGATGTCACCAATGGGATATCCCTTAGCACCTCAACATGGCTATGGATACGTGCCACACCACACACAACAAGGAATGTTTGATGAGATGATGTGGCAGTTTCGACAAGAAATGGGACAAATGTCAAAGTCTCTCACCCAGCTTCAAGAAGAAAATTTGAGGTTGAGGATTCAGCTTATGGAAGAACGAGAGACTAGATACACCACACCTCCCGATGTCACTCCTGCTGAAGGTCTCCGTGACAGCGCCCGCCGTCAGAAGGTTTCAGGAAAGAAGCCCAAGTCCAAAGGTGTAGAAGCCAAGCAGGAAGACTTTGAAGCTTCGAAGCCAAAGGAGGATGCAAGTCGAGGAGAACAGGAGGCTGAGACCCCCAAAGCAGAGGAGGAAGTGATTGGAAGGAAGCTTGAAGAAGTTTCTAAGGAGGATGGTCCAGCTGGACAGCAAGAGTCCAGTGAGGAGAGTCAATCGATTCAAGAAGAGGAGTCGGAAGATTCAGTGAATGTGAAAGATCACAAAGGAAGTTCAAAAAAGGAGGACACCACAGTGGACGTGATGCTCAAGTTGATGCAAGGGATGCAATCGCTGCAACAACAGCTCTTGGATCGAGAGACGATCAGGGGCCGACGGCTAACAGAGGACGATGAAGAGGAGCATGTGAGGAGCAGTGTAGAGCTGCACAAACTGCCGGAGTGGACAGCTGAGAATGCTCCGGTGGACTTACAGGACTGGTTGCTTCTCATCCATGCACAGATGTCGGATCTCACTACCAGCAGTTCAGAATGGTGGGATCTAGTGGTTGAGACTGCGAAGGACTGGTACCACAAACACCAAGCGATGAAGCCCGTCGACAAGCTGAAGCATGAAGTCAGGGCACCACCGCAACTACAGCAGAAGAAATGGAGAAGGTTGGAGAAGAGAGGAAGCAGTTTGCTTCTTCAGGCCTTGCCCAGTAGTCAGCGTGATGACATTGTGGCAGGGAAAGACCTTTCAGTGTTGGCGATTTTGGCAAAACTCCTCAACAACTACCAGCCTGGTGGTTCCCATGAAAAAGCAGCAGTGCTGGCCGCTTTGAAGCTGCCGGCAGAAGCGGTGGGGATCGGCGAGGGCATCCTGGGACTACGTCGTTGGTTGAGATGGAAGAAAAGGGCAGAAGACATGGGCCTTCAGTTGCCCGATCCATCGGTCCTTTTGAGGGGCCTGGACCGGCTGGTCTCCAAGATTTTGGCTGGCAATCCAACCTTGCAGTTTCGCATTAACCTGACGAGGACAACACTGATGGTGGATTCTGTGCCCACTATGTCTTCCATTGACCAGTTGGCCGAATGCTTACTGGCTGAGATGGACCAGGTCTCCTATGCCAAAAAGAAGGAAAAGGCAGCCATCGCAGGAGTTCCTAAAGCTCGGAAGATGGAGGAGGCAGGAAAAAGAAGCGAAGTGCCTCAAGCCAAGAAGGGCGATGAGGGTAAGAAGGAGATGCCAAAGTGTAAGTACTTCCTGACGGAGAATGGATGCCGTCGAGGAAAAGCTTGCAGATGGGATCACAACCAGAAGGATGACCAGCGTCGCTGCTGGAATTGCGGGTCCACAAAGCACTTCTCCAACAAATGTCCAGTGAGTGAGGGCCAAGGAGAAGTCAAAGTGGCCAAAGCCGAAAAAGATGGCGAAGCCAGAAAGAAGAAGAATGATGAGGAGGACAATCAGTCCGACCGAGCAGTTGCTGGAGCGGACGATATGAAGAGTCTACTGGAAGAAGCTGGAAAGATGCTGAAGGTGATTCCAGGAGCTTCGCAGGAAAGCTCATCGGTTGAGGAGACCGGTGATGCCAAAATGGAGACTTCAAAGAGCTTCTTCGAGCTTCTTCGGTGAGAGTGCTGCGATTGGCCAGGGTCCAAGCAGCTGTGGAAGATTTGGGACTCCTTGACAGCGGAGCTACCCATCCTCTTCGACCTCCAAAGAAAGATGAGGATCTGTCCAAATGTCAAAAGGTGAGGATCAATCTGGCCGGAGGAAAACAAACAATGATGATGCTTTCAGAAGGTGGTGCCATCATAGGCTCTGAGGATGTGGAGCCCATCGTGCCACTGGGAGCGTTGGTGGAGAACTTGGGTTGCTCTTTGCAATGGACCGAAGGCCATATGGTCCTGTATCACCCCTTCAAGGGGCAGATTAGCACCCAGCTCAAAGAGGGTTGCCCGATGATCAACAAGTCTGATGCTTTGGAGTTGATCGAGGAGTTGGAAAAGAAGGCACCCGAGCTGAGGAGTGTAGAAGGATCCGCAGCTGAAGCCTACATGCACTGGATGAAGCGCTTGGTAGAAGAACACCCAGCACTTCAAGGAGTTCCAAAAAGAATCACAGAAAGGTTGGTGATCAGCCCTAAGGAAGGACATATCACCGGAAACCGAAGCCGAAGAAAGCTATGGAAGAAAGAAGGAGGTGTGACGTTGTACCTCTACTCAGGACCCAATGAAGGGTATACTATGGCCAAGGCCATTCAGCTCCTCGGAGGAGAGAAAAGAAAGGTCATAGCGGTGGACATCAAGAACGGAGCCAAATGGGATATGATGGAGGATGACCTCTATGCTGAGCTCATGGACATGGTCATCAAGGGCCAAGTGGAGTCCCTGGTGATGTCTCCAAATTGTCGCACTCGCTCAAAGCTCCGACACTGTGAAGTTGAAGGAGTTGATCTCCCCGGACCGGTCCGAGAGTGGAACGGTGGAGAATGGGGAAAGAAGGGCATCGGAGAAAGAGAGGAGAAGAAGTGCCATGAAGATGATGTGATGCTCTTCAGAGGACTCATGCTCTACATGGTTGCCCAGGAGATCAGGAAAGCATCCCGCCACACCAAAGACATCGACCTTGTCTTTGAGCACCCCAGCACCCCGGCAAACATGCCACAGGTGGTATCGTTCTGGTCCACCCCCCAATGGCAAGCACTCAAGCAAGCATACGGCCTGTGGGAGATCCACTTAGACCAAGGGAAGCTTGGAGGAGGAGGGGTCAAACCCACAACGTTGGGCGGCAACTTGCGCATGCAAGTACCCAGCGTGGTCGTACCAGCACCACAACCTCGATGCACACATGGCAAAACAAAAGAGCAGATAGTGCAGGAATCCCAAAGCCTTTCCAGATGGGTCCCTCTGCTTACCGACATGGTAGCATGCGCCCTGCTGGAGTCCCAAGGGATCACCCCGAAGTTGAGATCCTGGAGGACACATGTCCAACGATGCCACCAGCCTTTCAGAAAAGACTGCAAGGTATGTCAAGAGGCTGCAGCAAGAGCGAGACCTCACCGGCGTCAAAAACTTCCCCCAAGAGCTGGCGTTCTTTCGGTCGACATCGCCGGACCACTCACCAAAGCTCCAGACCTGGGCAAAGACCATGCTCGTTTTGTCCTGGTCGCGGCGTTCACCTGGCCTACAGGCCTGAAGGGTGACGACTTAGAAGAGTTGCCCGAGGAGGATGATGAGGATGATTTCCCAGGCTGGGAAGAAAATGAAGAGAAACCAAAAGAAGAGATAGGGTCCCAAAAGCCAGGAGCCAAGAAGCGAGGCAGGCCAAGGAAGAAAGACCCTGAGGAGGAGTTTGAGGAGCTGCTGAGGAGAGAGCAGGAAGAACAGAAGCAGAAACGGCAGAAGGAAAAGGAGGCTGCAGAACCCCCAGGAACTGAGGAGCCCTTAAAGGAGGCCGCAGAACCCCCAGGAGTTGAGGAGCCCTTGAAGGAGGCTGCAGACCCCCAGAAGAAAGATGATGATGAAAAGGAAGGGGACTATATGACCCGGGTGGCGCCCGATGTTGAATATGAGCCCACTGAACCGGGCGAAGACCCTTTCCCACAGGTGCCAGCACCAGATGTCCCTGAAGAGCAACAGGCACAAATACAAGTGCACCGTTTGGCATTCCCCTTGCCAGACAAGAGAGGCATCACGATCTTGAATGCCCTGATCGATGCCTACCTCACCTTGAGGAGTGAAGGCATGTTTGTCAATCAGCTCCACTCCGATTTAGGAGGTGAGTTCACTGGAGCGTACATCGAAAAGTGGTGCAAGGAAAGATGCATCCTCACAACAACAACCCCAGGGGTATCCCCTCAAACCAACGGCCGAGCAGAAAGGGCCGTACAAGCAATGAAGACAGAGACGAAGAAAATCCTGCGTGGCGCGCAGGTGGGTATCGAATGGTGGCCGATTGCCGTTCGATATCTCAATGAAGTATGGAAGAGAAACAGAACAGAGGCCATTGGGGCCATCCCACCGTTCATGTCCAAAGTGCTGATCAGAAGAAGGTATTGGCGCACAAAGGACATGGAACCCAACAACGAAGAGGTTCACTACCTCGCCCCATCCTGGCGGAACTATGGGCATTGGGTACTTCGCTCAGACAACACACAAACCTTGACCAGGGCTGTCATCACCAACACCGTGGAGCCAGTCACTGAGGACACGTGGATTGCCTTAGAAGACAATCTGACTCCCTTGGATCTTCGAAGGAGAATTCGAGGAAAAGCCATGATCAGAAAGGTACAAGAGGAGAAAGATGAAGAAAGCAGGCAAGACAGGCTGAAGCGGGAAAAGGGGATACAGGAAGAGGCAGAACATGCCTTCTATGATGATGAAGAGGTTGTTGAGGCCGTACTCAGGGGGGTGAAAGCCATGCAAGAGATGGATCAAGAGGATGAAGGAGAAGTGCTCCAAACGAAAATTGTGGGCACTGCCGAGGTGGTCAAAAAGAAAGACTTTTGGCATCAGGCCATTTCCAACGAGATCAATTCACTCTTCTCAGAAAAGAAAGCGTTGAAGCTTTTGACGAAAGAGGAGAGCGACAAGTATCTCAAAGAAAGAGGAGCGATTCCACTACCTTCCAAGACCGTATTTACGGTGAAGCCAGACCCGGCTGAGCGTCGGGGAAAGCGAAAATGCCGCATAGTCGCATGTGGCAACTATGAGACTGTGGGTGGAGATGAAAACTGTTTTGCGGCAGGGGCAGATGCTGCTGCCCTTAGGCTGGCGCTTGCTCTGG
The DNA here is from genome assembly GCA_947184155.2 of Cladocopium goreaui. Lineage (NCBI taxonomy): Eukaryota > Dinophyceae > Suessiales > Symbiodiniaceae > Cladocopium > Cladocopium goreaui. The sequence goes on along the minus strand of CAMXCT020004257.1, from coordinate 436,568 downwards.
CCACAGTTCGCAAATGGTGCGGAATCAATGTGGACATTCGCACCGCCTTTTTGAACGCTCCCTGGAAACATGAAAAGGGGGGTGAAGATTGGTTTTTTGAAGAAGAAGGCGAAGAAGCTCCGCTGCCAATGCTTCTTAAGCCACCACCAATTTTGGTCAAACTTGGCTACTTTCCTCCCTATCAGCTCTGGGAGGTTTTGCGGGCTCTTTATGGCTTCCGGAGGTCTCCGAAACTCTGGAAGGATTACAGAGATGAGGAGATGCAAAAGATGAGAGTTGGAAAGATAAGGTTGCATCAGCTTGAATCAGAGCCGAGTACATGGGCCATCCGCCAAGAAGAAACTGGCGATTTGCAAGGGCTCATGCTCACCTATGTTGATGACATTTTGGTCCTTGCCTCAGAGGAGACTGCAGAAGCTTGGATCAGCTGCATCCAATCCAAGTGGGAAACCTCCGTCCCTGAGAAGGTGGGCTGTCAGCAAACCACCCGGTTTTTGGGTATGGAGTTGTCTCGAGATCAAAATGGAGTGTGGATGCGCCACTCAACACTCCTACACTTTGGATCTCTTGCAGAAGAACATGGGGATGGACAGAGAGAAGTGGGGATTGAAGAAGATTCCCATGTCAAAAGAGGATGGAAGTTTGGATAGTGATGGTGAGGATGATGCAGAAAAGACAGTAGAAAAGGTTCGAGAAGCACAGAGAATTGTAGGTGAGCTGACCTGGCTGGTGACCAGGTGTCGCCCCGACATCATGTATGTCATGTCCAGAATTTCCAGATGGACCACCAGACGACCTTCCAAGGTCATTGCTGCAGCGCCTCAAATCTGGAAATACCTTGCGAATTCCATCCAAGAAGGGATTCGTTTTGGAGGAAACGAAGATGGTTGCCTAGACCTCCTGGTCTACACTGACGCGGCCTATGGAAATGAATGCCACGGATGTTCAGTGGTGATGTGGCTGGGAGCTCCAATTTTGTGGCGAAGCTCGCGCCAACAACTTCAAACCGCCTCTACGGCAGAGTCGGAGCTGTTGGAGATTTTGGAAGGAGGAGTTTTGGCAGAGGCAGTCCGAGTAGTGGTGGAAGAAATTTTGGAAAAGGCAGTGCGATGTTGGCAGTACTCGGATTCTGCCTCAGCCATCGCCATAGTTGGAGGCGACAGTGCGTCCTGGAGGACGCGCCACTTGAGAAAGAGGGCTCGCTACATGAGATGGCGGGTGCTGAGTGGAGATGTCATCCTCCGACACACTCCAGGCAACGGCATGATCGCCGACCTGGGCACCAAAGCTTTGGCGGCATTGAAGTTGGAGGAGCTGAAGAAAGCCATGGGCATGACAGATAGAAAGATCAAAACAGAGAAAGAAAAGGAAGATCTCGGTGTGGTGAGAGGGCCTACCGAAGAAAAAGAAGAGAATGGCGAGGTGAGAGAGCCGGCCATAGAGACGAAAGAAGTGAAAGGAGGGATAAAGTCCCCAAAAGATATGGTCAGGATGGCGATGATCATGGCCATGCTCAGCCGAGCGAGGGCCGAAGATGAAGATGGAGATGCAGGAGAGGAATCATCCATCTTCTTTGACATGATGATGGTATATACAATAGTGGTGGTGTTGGTCACGTTGGCCATTCAAAGCGGCTGGCAGCGACGACTGCTCAGGGCTGAGACGGCTGTGGGATCAGATCGATCCCGCGGCGAACTCGCTCAACGGAGTGCCAGGACATCGGGTCTGATGACCGATGGTCCAACCTCCGTCCCGGGTGAGACGGTTCTGGGATTCGGTGGAGGAGACCAATCTCGGGACGAACCAGCCAGGGGAAGCAGTCAGTTGCTCGGGAGTGCCAGGACATCAGGTCTGACGTCACAGACTGGTGGTCCAACTTCCCTGCCGGGTGAGACGGTTCTGGGATTTGGTAGAGGAGACCAATCTCGGGACGAACTCCCCAGGCGAAGCGGCCAACCATCTGGGAGTGCCAGGACGTCGGGTCTAGCGTCACAGACCGATTGTCCAACCTCCCCGCCGGGTGAGACGGTTCTGGGATTTGGTGGAGGAGACCAATCTCGGGACGAACTCCCCAGGCGAAGTGGCCCACCACTAAAAGAAGAAAAGGAAGAAACACCAAAGGCTGTAAAAAGAGCCAAAAGTATGGGCCAGTCTTCTGCGTCCAAACAGGACGGACAGAAGAACACTTATGGCCAACCAGCTTCAAAACTGGAAGCTCCGCTACCAGAAGATCAAACAGCCTCTGCAGGAATCCAAGAACCAGCGATTCCCAAGGCGGCAGCAGAAAAGAAAGAAGTTGCTCCGCCACCAAAAGTTTTGCAATCAAAGTCAAAAGGAAAGAAAGGTGATGAAAAGAAGCCAAATGAAACGACCTCAACAGGGATGACGCAGATCAGAACCAACCATGCTGCAGCCGAGCCAAAAGTTGCAGCTTCCTCATCCACCAGCACTGGTGCTCAGATCCCTGCGGATCCATCTTCCAGTGCTGACCCATCGATTGACCTGTACTTTACAGGCCTTGGAAAGAAATATCACTTCCGAAAGGATTGCTATGGGTTGAGAAATTCACAGATGGTGCGACACACCGATATCTGTGAGCAGTGTGTTCCTCAACTTCGCGGATGGCATCCTCGAGGGAGAGACATGTATGGAGCTGGATTGAATGGACCCCAGCACACCGATGTGACTCACTGCGAAAAAATGCATGGATATTCCATTGCGTATCAGCCGTGTAATTGGTGTGCGAGGCCAAATGAAAGCGAAAAGTGAAAAAAGGTGCGATGACATGCAAAGTGAAAAAATTTGGAAAAGAAGAGCGGAAAAAGAACATCTGAGAGAGGGCTTGAGCTTTGAATGTAACACTGTCGTGCAGATGGTGTGAGATATATTTTGCTTTTTTCGTGTGACTGTGCCTCTAGCGAAACACAGTCAGGGGGTGTGCGAATTGCATATTCCCTATTTAGCATTCATGTCATGACTTTGCAATTGTCATTTCAATCAATGGGCATTTCACCATAGCCCTTTTTCCAAGCTCAAAGATCGGTCGGAAGACCGGTGAGTCCAACGTGAAGGACTTTGGAAAGAGAGTTAAAAGCGCAGGACCACTTGTCTGACCGTGGAGGACTTTGTGTGTCTAACGCAAGGAGTTTGAGGTGTGGACTAGTACCTGGCTTTTCTGGCCGCAGACGTGTCAGGACTGTCAGTGCTAGTACCCCCGATAATATTACCCGGGTGAACCTGTCGCGAACAATATCCATTGCTGGTGAAATCTCTTCATTGCAACTGACACTCCAGGATGAGTTCGACAGTGAGAGCGAGGTCGTTGGGCAGCCACCCAAAGCAGACAAATGATCTGGTGGATTCAAACATGATGTGAAGGTTGGCGAATTCAATATGCAAGTACTTGTTGTCCTAACTTGACAAAATAGTCCGACTCTGCGTTCATGCCGAACTAGTCCAGTGAAATGAGAATTGTAACTACATAGCACTGCTGATGGCTGCCCAAAACCAATGGATTTGGAGGGCCTTGCCTTTGAATCATACCCATTTTTACACCAAAATGCAGCCCAAAAATCCGGGTTCAAAGTATGGGAACCCATGGCTTCTTGGACCTTGGACCTTGCAGGTGGTTGATGGTCGCATGACGCTGAAATTGGACAGGACAGCGATCCCACACTGACATCCCAGAATGCAATGGGTATCATTGGAACTTCATCCAACAAAGCATTCATTCTTGGAACGTGCTGATTACTGTAAAGGCTCTGGCTCCAGCTGATTTCTTTCGTTCGAATGATTTGAAGAGCTTCATTGATTGTGAATATTTAAATATGTATAAATATGTATAACTGATAATTTCAAAATGATTATAACTTCATTATAAATCCCCATGGTTTTTAGCTAAATCCTTATTTTTGGTAGCAATTTGTTGGGCGCCCCTTCGCATTTTCGTAGCCACCCCTTGGCAGGAGCTCCGGCGCGGCCTTGGGTCTCAGCGTTGCCCCAGATGAGGCAGCGCTGCGTAGGGATTTGCTGATCGGTTGGCTGAGGAAAATGAAACCAAAGCTTTTCTTGAAATATGTTGATGATAATCTGATGGATGAGAGCATTGAAAGCAATATGGACCGATTTATATATATATATAACATATATATATATAACATATATATATAACATATATATATAACATATATATAACATATATATAACATATATATAACATATATATAACATATATATATAACATATACATAACATATATATAACATATATATAACATATATATAACATATATATATACATATATATAACATATATATATACATATATATATATATAACATATATATATGTATAACATATATATAACATATATATATAACATATGTATATATAACATATATATATATATAACATATATATATATATAACATATATATATAACATACATATAACATACATATAACATACATATATATATATACAACATATGTATAATATATATATATATAACATATATAACATATATAACATATATAACATATATACATACATACCATACCATACCATACCATACCATACCTACCATACCATACCATACCATATCATACCATACCATACCATACCATACATACAGAGAAACACTGTAGATGGTGTTTTCCTCTGTTGTTTGAGATCTTGTTGGATTGGATGCCTTGGCCAGTATCCCTCAGGTGACTGCCAGTGAGTTAAGTTTGTGCAGGAACATGGTGCTTTGGAGATTCTGGAAGTCAGTGATGGTCTTGTCAAGGACTGGGAGAAGTGGACAAAACCCAAGTGGACCAGGGGAGTGTCCACAGACTGTTTGACATCAAGGAACCTGTTTGATTCCGAAACTGAGACCTACAACAATGTGTGTAGCTTAGAATGGTGCCACAATTGGTCAAAGCCTCAGAGTCAAGGGTAGAGTTGTTTATCTATTTGGTAGCACTTGTTTATCCAGTTAACCTCTTGAGCTCCTGCACAGCACAGCCACCGCAGGAGTGGTGCCTAAAGAAGCCCACGCGTCATGTGTACAAAGGAGACAAGCTACTTGGCACGCTGGATGGTTCACCATGGTTCACCATGGTTCACCATGGTTCACCGACTCGTCACCAGAATCAGATCCTGATTGGATAGGTTATCCATGGTTATCCATCTCAGGCAAGACTTGAGCTAGTGCAGTGGATCAAGGTTTCAATGGCCTGTCTATGTCGGACTCTCTGGGTCGCGTCATGTTGCACAAGGACCATAGATTTGTACAGTTGTACAGAATTGGATTAGAAGACGATATGTTGTTTGACTCTTTCATCAAAAGATCAATTCAGGCCATAGATCCAACTTGGCCAAAAGAAGGTGGAAGAATAGTGACCTTGTGACAATCTGCATCTGCAACAGAAACGTTTTAAGGAAGAACTTCCTTTGTGCATCTGAGGATCGTGGCGGTGAATCAGATGAAAGGAAGTAGCAGGACAGATTAAAAGACCAGACTGAGATGGTGGTTTTGGGGATCACCAGAGAACAATCTCTGGTGGTGTAAATTTGGAGGATATGGAACAACAATTCTGTGGAACGGTCCATTTTCCCATTCCGTTGATTTCCTGGTATCACTGTTTTACACATGTGGCAAACACAGGATCCTATTTTTTTTTGGCACAAGCTGCCCGATGTGAGGTGAGGGGATACTGGAAGTTGTCAATAATCTCCTGTTTGAGTTGATATCATTATCACAAAGATTGGAGTTGCTAACACTGGCATTGATTCATTCAGCATGTTCATGAAATCCGTAATTCTCAAGACGTTCAACCTCCAAAAAATGTCTACTACCCTTTATGGAATGATTCCTGCCCGCTGGTTTTCGCAGGAGACTGGTGGAGCTGTTACGACTGTGGGAGGTCTCAGTTTACGACACGTCCCTATCAGTGCAAAACTGCAATTCCAAGAGATCTCTTGGGTTCGATCTCTGTTCGAACCCGGGAAGTGACATCGGCCACGCCATCACCAGATTGCTCCAAGTGGCTTAACACAGTTAACACACCGAGGGTCACCGAGCAACAAGTTTCTTCCATTTTCTTCCCGAAATCTGGCTGCGGCAGATGAATTCGTGTGGTTCTCTGAGGCCTGGACCTTTGGTCCTGTCGCTGGTGAGGGCTCCAACTGGCCTTGGCCTCACAGGTTGCAGTTTTGCACAGTTGGGCAACAAACTCAACAAGCCGATGTACATGTCAGTGCGAGCTACTCGGACCGAGGTGCAACACGTCCCAGAGGTGCGCCAAATGCGATCTTTCTGCAGCTTATGTTGCACCTTTTTGAGGAACATTGGTACGTGCTGTCTTTCCAGAATGAAGATGGCCATGAAGGAACCTACTCTGTGATCTAGCCGATCCAGCCAGGAGATCTCAGAAAATATTCAATTCAGAATATTACAACACAACATAACATAACAATACTCAACATAACTACACAACCCCAACAAAGTTCAGAGCAGTGCCAAATATCCATCGGACAGGGCCTCGGAACGTCGGTCGCGGTCGCCCGGAGCTGGGCAAAGGCTGGATCCATTTGGGCTGACTTTGGATCGGCGCACGTTGGAAGTTGGTAGGGTTGGGCACCGTGCAAGGCTTCAAGGGCAAAGGCCGAGGTCGTGAGGCCGTGGCGAAGCTGTCCAGAACGGGCGGATTCAGCACAGCTGATGAAACATCCAACTTATTGATTTGTTCCAGGAAAATAATTGCAATTTGAAGGGGTTAAGCGGGTTAAGACACGTCATACTGTTGATTTGATATTTGCAATTTGCACAATTTCAGGAATATTCCAAGGATTCCAAGGTTTGGAATTCCTGATTTGACTGCAACCGTCTTGGAGGCTCCGATTCGGATTCCGGGTGCTGCAGTACCCGTCTCAGCTCACTTGATGGATGTCATGAACAGTTGTGGCAATGAAGCACCTTGAGAGATTGGAGATATCGACTCCTGGAAAAATCCAACTGAATAGGGATCTTTGGGGTTTGAGCCACCGGGTTTGAAGCAAGATCAAAATCCCCACAACCATCCACCTCGCAATGGGGAAGCGAGTTGATCTATGAAGTCACTGTGAAATGATCAGCTTACAGACCATGTGCATGATTTGTTCTTGATTTCAACCTATGGATTTCATCCTTCTGACGGAAACATAAACAGACGTCCAGGCTATCTCCATTGCTGCTTGGGCCCAGGCAAAGAGTTCCTTTCGTCGCAAGAGGCCAGCATGTTTCGGATGTGGATGATCAGTTGGATGAAGTGTGGCAGGTGCCATTTTGTTCCTGAACTGATAGAACTGCTAGTAAGCTGCTAGTAAGCTGCTAGTAAGCTGCTATGTGCTTCACTATCACCTAAAATATCCCAATATATTTGATATGGACCCATATGCCAAGCACAGATCCAATGCCAGGTCACCGGACCATCGCCGGCACGGCCGCAGTCGCAGCCGCGGTTCTAGACGATCCCGCCGTTCAGGGCGACGGCAGGCGATCTGAAACAATCTGAAAAAGGGAAAATTCCCATTGCCATCGGTTGCCATCTGTCAGAATCTGTCAGAAGTTTGATTCTCGGTATATCCTGTTCTGTTGGAGTAGTCACCTCTTGCCCTTACGTTCGATCTGTCTTCTTCGCTCTACCCCGGAACCTAAAGTGTTTCACTCATGGTTTTGCAGAAAGTGACAGCGAGACTGTTACAGTCCGACAATGTGAGTGCAGAAAATGAACGAAAATGACTCTTCAACCCAAAGTCTATGTTCAAAACATTCCTTTGGTGAAAAGCAGGCAGATACGATTGTAGTGAAAGCAAAGGTGACAAGCAAACCCCGGTGCCTGAACCCTTTTAGGGTGGTAGATGCAATCTGGGTCAACCTTGGTTAGATACTTTAGTACTTCAATCTTTTGCTACCAATGGTAATTAAAATGTACCAAACATGCTTAAAAATTAGATTTTTGACAGGTATCCAAGATTCACCATGCAGTTGCACGAACGACCACCTGGCCAGGCAAGCAAGAGGCGTCGCAACTCCAGGTACCTGGGTCGCCGATCACTATCTCTTGGAAGTGGATTGCATCGGATGACCTGACAGGTTTCAAGTTTGGGGTATTTGACCATAAGTTTGGGCAGAGGAAACAGCACGGATCAAGTGGAACTGGGAGCTGACCACTGGGAAGGTGCAACTCGTCGGTCAAATTTGTCCGAATCCAGGAGAAACGCCAGCCGTTCCCGCGACAGCCACAAGGACTTGGACGGCCTATTTTTTGAAACATGAAGAATGAAGTGTTCCAAAAGAATCCCCAAAACAAAAGTTGTGTCCGGGTTCCACACATGGCAAACAGATATTTGTATGGTGGATTCTGGTGGTCGGCAAATATGTGGATAGCCTTGAGCACTTTCTAGCCCCACAACCAGATCCGTCACTAGGAAGTGCAGTTAACGCTCGAGAAGATCTCGCGCCGCGCAATTTGTGGAGTTTGTGCAGAGCTCAGGGTGATGAGCTTGCAGGGTGAAGCTGCAACCTTCGACGGAGTCCACTGTCAAGATCTTGAACCACTCACCAGCCCAATACATCCCAGCACTATAGCCTGGCAGATCAATGCTAGACATTTCGCAGTCCCAAATTGAAGCCGAAATTGATAACTGCTTCAACTGCTCGAACCGCGGATCCTAATGGACTGGACAAGATTCGTCAAGTTGGATAAACTGGGGTGCCCCTGATTTCTGCTGAGATCAGAACTTGTTAGGCTTGAATAGCACTTTGGGTCAGTTCCAGAGCTACCAATTTGCAAAGTTCATCTTTGAGCAACCAGTACTACCAGTACCAAGATCGCTCAGAGTGTCAGAGAGCCTGAGTTGTTGGTCGCAGCACATTCCTTGATTGACTCAATGGATTGGTGAAAGGATGTTTGTTTGGGAGAGCTCGGGGCTACAAACTAAAAGTCTGGTAGATTTCATGATCTTCTGTAAGGGCACAGATTTGAGCCGCCAATTTCAGGAATCACATGTCACCCATTGGATCCCCACTGTTGACTATGTCTTGGTTTCAATTGATAGTATCATTCTATCATATTCGATCTTTCTATTCTTGCCTGTAGCCCACTGTATTCCCTGAGGCATGGAACATTTGGGCCAAACTCATGGCACTTTGGATCTGCGAAAGTCTCTTGACGAATCTGGTCGGCCTGGGAGGCATTTCAAATGAGAACAGGTGTGTTGCCAGAAAAATCAGCCGAAAAGACTGGATTTTTTAAGTGTCTCATGCACCTTTTGATGCGTGATGTGATTGCGTGTTTCAATCACTTTGGAATTCAACAATGACCTTTGAAGTCAGATAGGGGTTCCTGGGAGTCCTGGGAGTCCTGGGAGTCCTGGGTCCCATCAGTGGGAGATCCTAAGGTGTGGACATCCTGTCCATGCTCAATGTCTCGTGGGTCTGGAACGTGATGAAGAAGGCCGGGGATACCGGACCGAAGACTTTAATAGAAGTGATCTTTCACCAAATCGGTCAGCTGGAATTGTCAGATTCGTGAGAGTCAAAATCAGATCCCTGGATATGTATAGAGCATTATAGGGCTTCGAACATCACAACCAATAGGTCTAGTGATACAAGGCCAGAGGCACTGCTGCCACAGGTCACCCGCGATGTGAAGCCTGCAACTTCCAATCGCTACACCAAATTTCAGGCTGACGCAGAGAGTCGATGTATTTTGCTTGGGAATTAGTTTTCTGAGAAATCCGTAGGGATTTGAAGACGAAAAGGGTTTGCTTTTGACAAGAAATCATGGCCAAGATTGAGTCACGCTAGTGACATTGACTTTGAGGCAAAAATAGCCATTCGAGAAAGGCAGGGATGTGATGGATGCAAAGTTAGTGATGCCGTGATGCCTTCGGCGCAAAGTTTGTCGCGCGTGTCCGTGTCGATTCAGAGATGTCCAGCTCCAGGACAAGCGACGAAGATCCTCCAGGATCGCAATGGTGAAATCTTGGATGTGATGTGGGGGATACATCTTGATGCCAATAATTGATACCAATTGATACCAATTGATACCAATTGATACCAATTGATACCAATTGATACCAATTGATACCATATCACCCCGCATGTTTTTGGAAGAAACACAAGGATAGGGGCTGTTTACTGCTGTTTGATTGGCCAGGTGACACCCCCTTTGGATTGATTGCGTTCCAAAGTTGGTCACAAAATTGTGGGTTTTCGGTGTGGTACTTTCCCATGAACCACCGCAATGCAGGCGGAAAAGTCGAGGGCGCAGGCAGACAGGGGCTGACAGGGAGGGACATGGGCTGGGAGTCCTGGGCGATGTGGTTCAACAGCTGTTGAAACTTCAAAACAAACAGCTCCAGGTGTCTCACAGATTTGGAGTGCTCAAAACCATTGTGAAACCATCGGTTTCCTCTGAAGCAATGAGCAATGTTGGAAGATTTCGTGCATTCCCCGTTGGTTGGATGGGTTTTTGTTCTAACAATGACGGTTTCACTCTGTAAGGATTCACAAACTGGATAACCAAATCGGATGAGTTTTACCTCGGTAGAGGTGGCTTTGCCAAGGAATTCAAAACATGCGAATCTCTGGGTCCATGGGTCCAAAAGGCTGATGGATGGCTCTTCCTTTGAGCTGCCAGGAAAAACAAGAGCTCCAGTAGTTCAAGGAGGGCTAGAGGGTCATTGATGCCATTGTGCGCAAAGATGCCAAGTAGACTAAGTAGATCCTGCGGCAGTACAGGGTGTTCAGGTGCTCCACATCCCCTTGTTTGATGCATTTATGTTACATAATATGGATTTGATGGTCAGATCCGCGACGGCAGAGCATAGAACCAGACAAAAAATGAATGGAATGACGCACAGGAATCACGAACATCTCAGCACTTGCAACCCAAGGCATTGTTTTTTGGCTATCATGACCTTGTTGCACCATTTTGTGTAGATCAATGATGATCAATGATGATCAATGCATGTTCGATCTCGTTAGAAGATCGTATTTGGGATCCTACAAGTCCCAGCACAAAGCCAGAGTCCTTTAACGAGACGTTTGTCTCGTTTGTCTCGTTTGTCTCCTGTCCAGAAGCGACAGCAGTGAAGGTCAGGGGCCTTAAATTTTGCCAAATCCTTCCACAGTCCTTCCACACATCACAGTACTGAAAGGTTTGGAAATGGAAAAATCCATTTGAAAATTTTTGGAATATCTTTTTTCAGGTCTTTCTGATCTTTCTGTCTGATGGTTACAATGGATTGCATATTGCAGAGACATATCCCAATCACCTACAAGCTTCAATCCGCCACCAAATCTCTGGCGAAAATGAGGTGAAAACATCTCGAGCTCATCAGAGGACTCCAAACCACCAGGCTTTGGGGCCAAGTTGCAGCTGTCAAAACACGTGAAATATCTTGAAATATCTTGAAATAGGATGATATTTTTCAGGATGACCTAGCCAGATCATGTTCACTTGCTACCAAGCCGGAGTTGTCGCAGTCATGAGAGGATTACTAAGGTGGAATCGTACTCATATATATATATATATTATATTACATTACTACGTACTATTACCTGGCCATGAAGGTTTCCTCAACAGACATTTGACACCTGTGACACCTGTGACACCTGTGACACCTGTGACACCTGTGACACCTGTGACACCTGTGACACCTGTGACACCTAGGCCTTCTGACAGCCATTCGTGGCACCTCACGTTTCTGTTCAGAGTGTGGTCAACACATGGGCTGGGCCCGGGCACTTGGGTGAACGCCCCCCATGTGGTGTTGTGGTTTCAATGTGCCTCTTTGGAAGTGTGTCATCCCTATGAGAATAAATTATGAGAGGGCTTAGCATGGCTTAGCTATTTTCATGAAATGCATCCCATGCGTGGAGTTACAGCTGAGGTGGAAAAGCTGACTCCCAGTGCCATGCAAGCAGCCCCAAAACCACTCTGTAAGAAGCTCAGAGAAAAGTGAGCCTTGAAGGTCACAGGGTCGTGAAGTTGCCATGAGATGAGCGAAACTCTACGGTTCCTTGTTGGCATATCATCATGATCACGGCGTCATGTCGAATCAGCAGAAGATTCGCATTGCATTGCCGTTAACAGATTTAACGCCTTGCTTCAGCGATTTTCCAGTGACTAAAGAGACAAAGTGCTGCTTCAGTTTTCTTTGGTGCCCTACGGTCACCAGACACAAGGACGACCAGACATGAAGCGCTGAGGTGAGAGCTGTGCCAAGAAGGACCGGCACTGCAAGCCGCGCCACTGCCGAAAGAAGTGCTTGGGTTTCCCTTGTTTTTCAAGCAAAAAAAGTTTGGACCCCCAAAGCCCGTGCCCGCTGAATCAGGCGGCTTATTTTGATTTTATTGGATTTCCTGAAGGTAGAGACACCTTTGTGATCGATTGTGTCATTGTATTTTTCCAAAGCTGTGTTTGGTTCACTGTATTTGATTGAAGTTTAGCAGGTTGAAAGATTCAACAAATTTGGGTTGTTGTGGCAAGGCACAGGACAAGGAGAAAGCAGAGAAAGTGGAGAAAGTGGAGAAAGCTGAAGTGGAAGAGGTGATGGAGGTCCTGATCTCAGAATGGTGAAAGAAAGTCCAGACTCAACATGAAGCTTGGTGAAGGGCCCATGAAGGCCACGGTGTGAAATTATCCGAAGGATTGTGAGATGCTGCCGAAGATCTGCCGTCTTTCGGATTTGAGGTTGACGAGTGGGGCTTCCAAATGGCTATGGATCAGGCAGCGCTCTCGGAGGATTGGAATCAGATCTGACAGTCATAAGTCCAAGATCAACAATCGGGCTGCCTCAACAGATCGCCTAAGTTGCTGTTTCTTCGATGGTTTGGAAGACTGGTTATTGCCAGCCATGGTCACCTATGACTTGGACACGTTGCCTCAACTGATTTTCAGTTGGAACCACTGTCCCGATAGTTTTTGGGATGACGATGTGGAGCTAAACATTCTAAACCCCACCAAGCCAAACATCACTAGCGCATTGCAGTTGGCTCCAGCGATAATGTAGGGCTGGTGCCAATTTATCAAATGCATGGTCTTCTTCTGTCTTTTTTATCACTGCTCTAATCCTCCAGGTGACTGAAGCTGCGTGTCCTGAAGATGCTACAGCAGTTCTCGAGGCGCGACCTTCGACTCCGTGGTTATCTTTTGTTCACGGCCGTTGTGAGTCGCTTCCCAATGTGAGTTGTGTCACTCTCGGTAGAATCCAGATTTGAGTCGGACCTTGCATTTTGATGCATTTTGAACACTGTTTGCAGACCCACAGGTGTTCATATTTCACAGAGGTGTGGGACGATCAAGCAATTTCTACCCAAGCCCCGTGTCGGGCCACCTTTCTACAAAGCAGCATTTTCCTTGAAACCATAAAAAGACACTTGCATTTTGTCCTGGTTGACGATTAGCGTTCCCCATCGACCAACTCTCAATACATATACCAATATTGCTCAAAAAAGAAGTCCAACATTGCCAGAGGTGCTAAGCACCTTCAAACCTGTCTCCGGTTGTAATCGTGCCACATGAACATGTCACATGAAGATGTCATCATGTCGTCCTGTTCGCACCAGGCACTGCTGAAATCGAAGCCTTGCGAAGACTTCCTGAAGGTGCGGCGTATGTGGGACGTCGATGATGTCGACTTGAAACCAGCAGCAAGACGCAGCAAACACCAGGCCGGCCATTGGAAGAACAAGTTGGAAGAATTGGTGAAGGTGGGGCCCGGGGCTGGCCCGGCTGGGCTCGCAGCTATGAATAGATCATCCCCCTCCATTTCATAAATCGCATTGAAAAAACCTGTCAACATCATCAATCATCACCTACAATCATCACAACATCATCACATAACATCACATCTTAAAATTTGTATTGACACAACTGTTGCCGTTTCGGCTACATGATTTTGTAATAGTAGTTCTTTTGTACATCTTAAACCATTCAGCAACGGCCTTTGATGACACTCACAATAGAATTTCTAGTAGTCTTGCCTCTTCTTTCTGTTCTTGAAGATCTCTGCGTGTTACAGTATTAGTAATAGGTCTTGTCATCTTCAATTTTACCATCATGACCATTACAGGCTACTGGCCTAGATGCTCCATGCTTGTGTTGAAAATATGGTGTTCCCTGCTCATCAATTTCAATAGTCCAACCTTTCTCTAATTCACTCCATGACTCCATGGATAGTATTCCTCGTATTCTGCCTTATTCACTACATATATAAATCCTCCTATCATACGTCTTTTGATGCTGTAATGATCCCTTGAGATTGTCAAATGCCCTGCTGGTAGTCTTTTTGTTGTAGGACTTCTCAGGTAACCCAGGTGCAAGATTGGCAATTGTTTCGGGCATTTGGAGTCTCAATATTGTCCTCACTAATCACTGCTTGACACAAACCGCCAACTTGTTTCTTATACTTCACTTCAGTGAACGTAATCAATCAATTTCGTCAAGTACGTTTTCACAGGGGCGACCACTCGCTGGTACACCCCGATTTTCACTCGCTTGTACACCCACTTTTGCCCTCACTTGTACACCCATGAAAATCATGATCATGATCATGGGGATCCTCATCATCATCATCGTCGTCATCATCTTCATCATCAGGATCTCATCTACAGCACCACCATCACCATCAGCATCAGCATCAGCAGCATCGTCATCATCATGATGATCTCATCCACAGCACCACCGTCAGCATCAGCATCATCGTCATCATCATGATCTCATCCACAGCACCAGCATCAGCATCGGCATCATCATCATCATCATCATCATCATCATCATCATCATGATCTCATCTACAGCACCACCATCACAATCAGCATCAGCATCAGCATCATCGTCATCATCATGATCTCATCCACAGCACCAGCATCAGCATCAGCATCATCGGCATCATCAAAATCATCATCATCACCATCATCATCATCATCATCATGATCTCATCTACAGCACCACCATCACAATCAGCATCAGCATCATCATCATTATCATCATCATCATGATCTTATCCACAGCACCAGCATCAGCATCATCATCATCATCATCATAATCATAATCGTGAACTCATCTACAGCACCAGCATCACAATCAGCATCATCATCATCATCATCATCATCATCATCATCATCATCATGATCATGATCTCATCTACAGTACCACCATCACAATCAGCATCAGCATCAGCATCATCATCATCACCATCATGATCTCATCTACAGCACCACCATCACAATCAGCATCAGCATCATCATCATCATCATGATCTCATCCACAGCACCACCGTCAGCATCAGCATCATCATCATCATCACCACCATCATCATCATCATCATGATCTCTTCTACAGCACCACCATCACAATCAGCATCAGCATCAGCATCTTCTTCTTCTTCATCATCATCATGATCTCATCCACAGGACCACCGTCAGCATCAGAATCATCATCACCATCACCATCATCATCACCATCATCATCGTGATCTCATCCACAGCACCACCATCAGCATCAGCATCATCATCATCATCATCATAATCATAATCATAATCGTGAACTCATCTACAGCACCAGCATCACAATCAGCATCATCGTCATCATCATCATCATCATGATCTCATCCACAGCACCGCCATCAGTGCCTCTGTCTGCACCAGAGTAGGAAAGTTGATGAGGTTGCGGTGCCTGTGTGTGCACAGAAACATGAACTTTATTGTCCCACCCCACCCCACCCCACCCCACCGGTAACGGATCATGAAAGAGCAGCGCCTGTGTCTGCACCAGAGTAGGAAAGATGATGAGGTTGCAGTTCTTGTGTGTGCACAGGAACATGAGCATTTTTGTCCCATCCCACCACACCGCACCCCACAGCGAACAATGATGAGAGTGCAGTGGCTATTTCCAGAACGAGAGAGGATGAGGGCGCGCAAGTGAGTGAAATTTCGGGTGTGCAAGTGAGGGTCTGGCCTTTTCACAGACAAGATTGAACTTCATTTTACAATAGATGTTTGCCTTGATAGGTTTTGACCAAATACAGGCTGTAGTTGTTACTGCAAATATACTCACACGGCATTTTTCCGTGTATCGCCTCCACACATAGGACTCTTTAAACACTGGAATGTGTGTGTATCTATGTTGCTTGCTATGACTAGGTTTTTCTGGCATTAATGCTTCGCTTATGCTCATCCAAAAGGATGAGTTTATTGCCCTTGCTTTGCTTTCAATGACTTACAATGGGGTACTATTGTCCTACATTCGTCCAATACCTCGACATCCACTTCATTGTATAGATGGACTTATGAAACTTGAACATGGCAGCACTGACTTTATGCTTTTCTTCTCATACGCAGATGTTTTCATTGACTCTATCTGGGTCGACGTGCGTTGCGATGCTGTAGTTCACCGTTTTCCGTTTCTTAAGATTCTTGCCTATCTTGTGCGCACAGTTCAACTCAATCTCTGCAGTGCTGTGTGTCTAACCTGTCAAAGAATGTTTTGGTCAATTTGTTTGTCTGTCAAATTTAGTCTGTATTCATTCAAAACTAGTCTGTATCTTCATCTGTCAAATTCAAGATGTCATCAGTATTACTTGTCATCTTGTGTTTCAATGTTTCTTCTTTATTCTTGATGTAGTAGTTATTCCCAATCCTGAAATGTGAGGTTCATATCCTCTCTCTCTCTCGCCTCTTGAGTGACTTCAAGTTGTGATTCAATGTCTATGTGCGACTGTTTCGACCAATCCATTGAAAGTGATTCCATAGAATTGCTCCATAGTCGGGTTTTATTTTAGTTTCTCTTCTGAAGCTTCTGAAGGATTTCTACTAATATCTTTACATATTTTTGCTTTTGCTAGAATCTTTGCTAGTATTCCTCTTTTCTGTCTCATCAGTTTTTTTGCATATTGGTCTCTCAAGGTGTTTATCCATCATTCATTTCTGATATCCTTCCCTTTTGCACCTCCTTAAGTGTCACAGTCTGGGTTCAGTTCGAATGTTGTGGAAGATTCTGACGTCGGAGCTACCCCAGGAGGAGATGAGCAATCCTGAACAAGGCGACCGGAGAACCAACTTGATGAATCTGGAAACTTGGGGCAAAATATGAACAGACCTGGTGATGGTGATACAAACGTGGATACGAAAAATTGGATACTTAAAATTGGATACTATTGGATATGGTTGGTAGAAAATCATTTTGCATTCGCATTAAATATTGAAATCGTAAGATCGAATTTGAGAGGTGTTCAAGGTGCAAGGAAGTTTCTGACACAACTTCTGGAGTTGGCTCGTCCAGTGTCAATGTGACGCTCCTCAAAAACTCTGCAGAAATGACATTCAAATGACATTGAAGTGACATTGAAATCACCATCCAATCTTCGGGATCTGAACTCTCCGCCAGCTGCACGTCGGGCGGAACTGGTGGCAAGCCTGGCCCAAATGTGGCGCAGGGTGTTGGGCCTGGGGCCCCACAAAATGTTTGCTGATCAGCTGATCTTTGCTGTGTTTCATAATGAAAGAATATAAAAGACTTGTACAGTATGGTACACTGTACACTATTGGAATATATTGGAATAATTGTAGAATAGTTGTCATTACAAGGATCCGCAGTCATGTATCTGCATGTTGCTCATTGATTTTGGCCAGATTCATTGTTGAAATAGTGATTTCCCTTTATCAAACCCTCCACCGAATCAGGGCACAAAGCCAACATATCGAAGGTTCAACCTCAATACCACCGGGCAGGAAAGCTGACGCTAGTGAATCTAGGTGAATCTAGTCCTCCTATGATGTGTTCCGACTAGTTCCGACTGTCCTGAGATCCATCAGCTGCGACAGCGCACAGCGAGACGACCAGGTGGCAAAGACACGTGGGTTGGACTAGGGCCGACTAAGATTCGACTAAGATTCCTAGTTTTTCTTGGTGGCTGGTTTGAAGCAGAAAGATATACTGAAGGAGGGTTCCGAGTCCGAGAGCTCGTAAGGATATATGGTGTATTCTCAGAATTTTCTTATAGATCAGAGTTCCATTCCTCATTGAAGAGATTAGGCGGTTAATGATGAGGCTTCTTGGCAGTTGAAGAAGGACAACTTGAACTGAACTTTGCTGTGCTGTGGAGGCAATGTGCATCACCAGAAGCAGATGTCTGGATCTTTGATGCGATTGCAAGATTTTTGGAAAGCCTGAATTTAATCAAAAACAACGTTAATCTTCTCCTCTCCGGTTTTCAGCAAGCGACGCAAAAGTATGGATGCAGTCGCAGTATTGTCATTTCAATTGGACAGATGGACACTGCGCATACGCTACATCCCTCCAAGGTCGTTGAGCCAAATGCTTCCCCAAGTGCAGGTGAGAGATGAAGCACTCGCACATGTAAAGTTTCTAAGCGAGTAGTCTGAAAGTTTCTGAAAGCCCCTTAATTGAGCAACATGAGCAACAGCCTTTTCATGATGAAAGTGGCTCAATTGTCTCTCAGCTTTTCGGACCCATTTCCATTCACAATCCAGAAGACCAGATGCGACCAGATGTTGTGGCACCGTTGCAGTTTAGTTCACGAGTTTGAAAGTGAAACAACGAACCAAGCTTCAGACTTTTGGGTTCTTATGGTTTGTCATAGTTTTCGCTTATCTTGTTGATAGAGTGTGATCAAGGGAATCATGTTTTCATTCAGCATTCATCATTCTGAGTCATTCTGGCACAACCCCACGCATCAACCACACCGCATTTGGTTATTTTGTCATGTTATTTATACAAACTTGATCCACTCCCAGCAGCCTTTGGTGGTGTGGGGTCCAGCTTGTAGCTGGAAAAATGTATCAAGATGATCGGTTGCCACACGTCATTCTGCCAGGTGACCAACCAGCTGGTAGTGAGACAGGAAACAAAGAGGCTTGCCACCGCGAGGGGTTTCCCTGTTTGAAATTCTGAATCCAACTGGATACATGTCAAGAATGCATTTACAAGTGAGACATTTTCCCTATTTCTCTATCTCCCTGGCTATGCCTCTGATGTTTTGGAATGCGAGGTTGTATCGTGTTGACAGAGATATTTCAGCCCGTTTCATTGCAGGAAGCTGAAGATCAATCAGCAAATGGAAAGCAAAGTCATGAGCTCGACCTGGCGGTACATATCTCGACATATCTCGACTCATGGGTTTGTCTTTCAACAGAGACTTGAATTTTGTGATGTACTCTTACGTGATATTGTTGTATCAGTCTCCATCAAATAGCAATAATTCGCCGGCCACCGGCCGTACTAGATTCCTGCAATTTGGGAATGCCTTCAGCTGCTTTTTGCTTCGATTCAGCTGACTTTAGGATTCAAATGGATTCAAAATCCGATTCAATTGCTACCCGCTGCTACCCGTAGACAGTTTAATGCAGTGCTCCAAGGCGCTCCACCAAGCGCCAGTAAGGCCTTGCAGCTCCAGCTTTGATACTGAGATCCCAAAGGAAGTTGTACAAACCGTTACAAACCCATCAGATCCTCGATTGTTGAGCATCCTCCTCGCTGACAGGGTTACCTCTGGGAGTTGCTCCAAAAAGCCCGACAAAAAACCAAAGACAAGGCCCCTTGGAGCATCTTGGAGCCATGCTTAGTTCGGGCAAGGACCAGAAACTCATGTCGACAACGTCAAAGCTGAATTCGAGGTGCAAATTCACTGCAAGGAATATGAAACAAACAACTTTCAATGATGGTTTCGAGGTAAATATATGTAGTATAGGTATGAGCAAGTTTGCATGGCATGAGTGCTATGCACAGATTTAGACACAGAAATACACCAATTGATTCTGGATCCAGCGAGAAAAGATGTCAGCGTCGGCTCGCCGCAGATTGCAGCTGCTTTGCCGTTGACGCGGCATAAGCCAAGTGAGGCACCTGCACAGCTGCCAGCTACCAGCAATAGCATCACTGGCATGATCCATCCATCATCAGACATGCGTCTGTTATGACACTCATCATCCAATTATATCCGATCATCATCTATTCTTAATTATTCTTGGATGATCATCCCTCATCGTGAATCATTTCTGAGATTCGATCGGCCCAGGCTCGGAACGATCCCAAAGTGTGGAGCCTGGACGAATGGAGTGAGAGATTAGTCGACCTTGGCGACGGTTGACCGATTCTGCCATCTTGCAGCAAGGTGAAGCGTCCGCCGACACCACCTGAAGGGCTTGGGGCCGAAATTCCTGTGATCTTTGCCGACCCCATCAATGATTTTGTGATATTTTGTGCCCAGAAGCATTCAGGTTATACTTATATGGCGGTTTGGGTTGGTGGTTTGGAAGTCTGGGAAATCAGAGTTATGTGCAAAATAGATTTGAAAAATGTGTTTTTTTTGTGTGTTTTGTATTTGTTTTATTTTTTGCTTAACTAATCTAATCTAATCCTAATCTAATCTAATCCTAATCTAATCTAATCCCTAATCCCTAATCCCTAATCCTAATCCCTAATCCTAATCCTAATCCCTAATCCTAATCCCTAATCCTAATCCCTAATCCTAATCCCCAATCCTAATCCCCAATCCCTAATCCTAATCCCTAATCCCTAATCCTAATCCCTAATCCTAATCCCTAATCCCTAATCCTAATCCCTAATCCTAATCCCTAATCCTAATCTCTAATCCTAATCCCTGATCCTAATCCCTAATCCTAATCCCTAATCCTAATCCCTAATCCTAATCCCTAATCCTAATCCCTAATCCCTAATCCTAATCCCTAATCCTAATCCCTAATCCTAATCCCTAATCCTAATCCCTAATCCTAATCCCTAATCCTAACCCCTAATCCTAATCCCTAATTCTAATCCCTAATTCTAATCCCTAATTCTAATCCCTAATCCTAATCCCTAATCCTAATCCCTAATCCTAATCCCTAATCCTAATCCCTAATCCTAATCCCTAATCCTAACCCCTAATCCTAATCCCTAATCCTAATCCCAAATCCTAATCCCTAATCCTAATCCCTAATCCTAATCCCTAATCCTAATCCCTAATCCTAATCCCTAATCCTAATCCCTAATCCTAATCCCTAATTCTAATCCCTAATTCTAATCCCTAATTCTAGTCCCTAATTCTAATCCCTAATTCTAATCCCTAATTCTAGTCCCTAATTTTAATCCC
Source organism: Cladocopium goreaui (assembly GCA_947184155.2). NCBI lineage: Eukaryota > Dinophyceae > Suessiales > Symbiodiniaceae > Cladocopium > Cladocopium goreaui. Next base: position 415,422 of record CAMXCT020004257.1, on the reverse strand, counting down.
TAATCCTAATCCCGCCTAATCCCTAATTCTAATCCCCAATTCTAAATCCTAATTCTAAATCCGAATTCTAAATCCCTAATTCTAAATCCTAATTCTAATCCTAAATCCTAATTCTAAATCCTAGTTCTAAATCCTAGTTCTAAATCCTAGTTCTAAATCCTAATTCTAAATCCTAATTCTAAATCCTAATTCTAAATCCTAATTCTAAATCCTAAATCCTAATTCTAAATCCTAATTCTAAATCCTAATTCTAAATCCTAATTCTAAATCCTAATTCTAAATCCTAATTCTAGATCCTAATTTTAAATCCTAATTCTAAATCCTAATTCTAAATCCTAATTCTAAATCCTAATTCTAAATCCGAATTCTAAATCCTAATTCTAAATCCTAATTCTGAATCCTAATTCTAAATCCTAATTCTAAATCCTAATTCTAAATCCTAATTCTAAATCCTAATTCTAAATCTAAATCTAACCTAATCTAATCTAAATCTAAATCTTTCTAAGTATCTGTCTATCTGTTTGTTTGTCTGTCTGTCTATCTATTTACTTATCTAATATATCATATCCAATATATCTATTTGTTTGTCTGTCTATATATCTATCAATCAATCTATCTATCTATCTATCTATCAATCTATCAATCTATCAATCTATCAACCAATCTCATATATCTACATAATCTATCTATTTATTTGTTTGTCTATTTGTCTATCAAACTAGTCTAATCTTCTCTGATCTTATCTAATCTAATCTAAGCTAATCTAATCCAACCTCTCTAATCTTTCAAGTCTGTCTATTAATCTATCTAATCTATCTAATCCACCTAGTCTACCTTTTCTATCTGATCTATCTAATATGCCTACTCTATCCAAGTGACCTTACCTATCTATTCTATCTAAATAATCTACATGAAAGCAAAGCAGAGAAAAAAACAGTTTCTCTTGAAACAAATTCCATTGCGGTCCTATCCTGTACAGTACTCTGACTGATGCAGGTTTCATGGAGTTTCCATGGAGTTTCCATGCAGTTTCCATGCAGGTTTCATGTTGGTTAAATGCTGGGTTTGCTGGTTTAGCTTACTGGTGTGTAACCTCCATGACAACTCCCTCGAACCTGCATGGAATCTGCATGGAACCTCCATGGAACCTGCATCAGGCAGAGTGCATGGTAAAACCAACAAGTGTGGCACTGGAAGGTGTGCAGCTGCATCTTGATCCACAAGAGGTGAGTACCCAGGTGTGCGTGGGCCACCATCAGGGTCGCCAAGGCCAGGTAGTGCTGGAAGACCTTGAACAGGTAGAGCAGGCCTTCAAGACGTCGCCGTTGGCGTGGAGGTTGGAGATCATCATCATCGTCCCCTGCTCCATCGCTCATCTCATCATCATCCAAGTCGTCCAAGTTGTGCTTGTTGATGCGCTCCAAGTCCAAGAAGCGCGTCACACCACGTGAGCGAAGTCCAGCAACGGCTTTCTTGGCCTCCTTGGCGTCCTCGATCTGGTTGGCCATAGACGTCAGGTCAGCACGCACATGATGTGGTGCACATCGCAGCAGTTGTGTCTTCCAAGCCAGCCAGTAGGTGTGGGGTGTTCCTTGATCATCATCTTCTCGCATCACCACACGTGCAGGACCGTGCCATCTGATCTCGGTGAGCTTGTCCTCCCTCTGATCACGCCAAAAGTGGCAAAGCTGTCCAACTTCGATTGGAAAGTTGGTGCCTTGGTACTGTCGCAGTAGTGCTCTTCGGAGCTTGGAGTCTTCCTCAGCTTGGGCTAAGGCTGTTTTGGCGGCAGTGCGGTTCTTGAGGACATTCTCAAAGTTGTAGCCATCAAGTTGGCCCGGTGAAAGTCGTTCACCACAAAGTTCACCAGGTAGTGTCACCTGCTTGCCCAGGACCCATTGCATAGGGCTGAAGCCAGCCACCGTTGTCGAAGAGTTGATCTGGGGCAACACATAGGTCAGAGCCATTCGGACTCCAGTGGTGTTGTCCAGGTTGCGGTCAGTCATAAAGATCTCGGCCGCCTTGCGCAAGACAGAGTGTCGGCGCTCAACTGCAGACAAACGCGTGTGAGCTTCACCTGGGGCAACTTCATGTTGGACACCAAAGTCAGTGGTCCATTCAGAGAACTCAGTGCCACACCATCCTCTCCCTTCGTCCGTCACCAATTTGGTGGGGATGCCAAAGTGCTTGATCCAGCATCGCTCGAGGCCCTTGATAAGGTCAGGACCACGCTCGGACTTCAGGAGAGATGCCACTTGGTATTTGGTGGCGGTGTCGACCACAGACAAAACTGGAAACTTGCTGTCGCCAATCTTCAGCCAGAGAACGTCAGCTTGAACACATTCTCCCAACTCAGTGGCTCGTTGTCGAAGAGTCGCTGGGGATGGGTTGTTGGGCTTCTTGTAGCGCAAACAGGCCACGCACTTGTAAGAGCGGGCGGCTTCAACCACAGCATCTGAAGCACCTCGACTTTGAAGAAGTTCCACAAGGGATTCTGGGCTCGGGTGCCCCAAGTTGCGGTGTAGCCGTTGGACTGTTCGCACCGCTTCTGCTTTGAGGTTGGTCTGCAACTGGATGAGTCTACCAGTGACCTCCTTCTGCTCCGGAACTGCCATAGCGTGTTCCCATAGTTGAGGTGGATCTGGAGCGTAGATCACAGAGGCCAGTGTTGCCGCAAGGCTGGGCTGGTAGTTCTCCATGTAGGACGTTCTACGGCCAATGCCGCTTGCAGATCCCTCCAAAGCACAGTGGTTGTGTTGCCCATCACAAAGTCGATTCATCGCCACTGACATCGTGACCTTGGAGGTCAGAAGGGCTGTCGCCTTTTTCACAAGCTCCCACGAGCCAACAGGGTTGAGGCAGCAGCTGCCAAACATGCACTGGTGGAAGATCGTGAAGTAGCCCGGAAGATCTTTGAGTGCGGTGGTCTTCCAACTGCGAGCAAGTTCAGGTTGCTCTATGTGAGCATGTCGGGCATTGTCCACCTGCTCCATGTAGATCTGGGCAACGAACTTCAAGTGCACCTTGTGGTGTCTGGCTCGTTTGTTGTAGAGCTCCAGCTGCTGTGACTCAGTTCGAGCCGCAAGGTTCTGCATTTGGCTCCACAGCCGGCAGTCAGGGCTGATGTAAACCTCATCTGGCATCTCATCACGTTGACGTTCCAGAAAGGCACGTTGGTGCTCAGGATCATCAAAGTCCCATCCAGTGTTGGGCCCAAAACATTCCACAGTCATGCCCATGCTTTCGGCGATCTTGGCCACTCGAGCCTCACCACAGTACACTTCCCACAAGACCCGAGGTCGGTCACCAGAGTTGTGTAGCTCGGAGGTGACATAGGCATGGAGGCTGTTCTCCAACTCGTTCAAGTGGACGTCACAAGTGTCCAACAGATGGCGCTGCGTAGGGCGCATGCCCTCATTTGATGCACATTCAGTTGGGGCCATCTCGAACAGGTTCTCCAAGTTGTTGAACTCCTTGAAGGGCGTGGTGTTGGCTTCGGTGTCGGCTGGGGCAATCAGCTCAAACGCTGGTGGGTGAGCCAGCCAGGCCAAGTCGTAGTCATCCAAAAGTGGCAAAAGGTATTCGCCATGGGCTCCAATCACAGTGGGCTGCCAGTCCATGTCGCCAAGCTTGATGCATCGTCGGCCGCAGTCCAGGACCAATCCAAGTTGCTCCATGATTGGCCGTCCCATCAGCATAGGCGTTTCTCCCTTAAGGAGGTACATCTGGACATAGCCAAACTGGCCAGCCAGGAACATAGGCAGCTTCACCGTCCACTGGCATTGAGAGCTTGCATCGCCTCCAAAGTGGAAGGTGCGAGAGCATCGCATGAACTCCAGCTGCGTGCTGTCAAAGTCCATCTCGCGCAGTTTCTCCACGTAGCGCTTGAAGGGACCGTAGCCGCTCAGAAATGCTGAAGCGCCAGGGTCCAGCATAGAGCAGTCAGGTCGCTCATGGCCACGGTCATCCAAGAAGATGACAAGTCCATGCTCATCTCCAACCACTGATTCGGTTGGGCCAGGAGCAGCTCTCTTCTTGGGGCTCCCTCTGGGAACTGGACAGCTGTAGGTTGTGTGACCCTGCTGTCCACACCTCAGGCACGTCGTAGATGCCAGGGCTGCTTGAGCACGTCCACGAGGATCGGCTTTTCCAGGACCACGTGGTGGGTACTTCACGGTCGTGCGACCACCCTTGCCCTTGTTCTTCCCTTTTGGTTTGCCTTTCCCTTTTCCTCGACCAGGCGAAGACGAAGGGGAGGCTGTTGGCGAAATGCCAGGGGAAAGTCCAGCACCAGCTTCGCTGAGGGCGACGATGGGCAGGTAGCCACGTGCCAGCTTGATGTCATTGAAGCGCTCGCGAGCATCAAGGTAGGCCGCAAAGGCACTGTCGTACTCCTCAGCCTGCTCTTGTGGGTGTTCAGGAGGAGCTTCATCACCATAGTAGGCTGCATCATCGTCAAACCCAGTGGTGTCCTCCTCATAGTACCCATGGTGCGAGGGAGACTCATAGTGGGTCGGTGAGTCATTGTACTCCGTGTAGTACTCGTCGTACTCATAGTGGGCGGAGTAGCCATCATCATCGTAGTTGTAGGGCTCATCCCATTGACCTGGATCGGCTTCATCATCACCACATAGAAGGCTGCATAACCACGGCCTTTTCCACGGTGACCTCCTTTGGAGTGCCCGGCCACCGTCTTGTAGTCTTGGCCCAGCACCAGGAAGAGCGTCTCCTGGACCTTGTTCTTCTCCAAGGTGGGCGCTTGTGTCAGCACCAGCTGGCGCTGCTCGCGGGTCAATCCCGCACGGCGCAGGAGGTGCCAGCCCTGCACCTGTCCAGGCAGCGTCACCTTGTGGTCGGCCAACCTGTTGTAGAGCTCGTCATGCTGGGTGCAGTAGTCCAGCAAGGTTTGGCCGCTATGGCGCTGGAAGCCGCTGAAGTACTTGTCGAAGTCGCCAGGGAGTTGAACTCGATTGTCATACTCGAAGGCCTTGTCCAGCATCTTGAGAAGCTTGCTAAAGGCATCGCTCTTCTCCACATCCTCCAACGGAAACGATTCGACCAGCTTCCAAGCCGTGCCCGTCAGGCTGGAGATCAGGTTCAAGACTCCTTCAGCTTCTCATTTGAGCAGCTTCATCTTGGTCATGTACAGGGAGATCCTCTTTCTCCACTCGCGGTAGTCGCTTGGGGCACCGCTGAACAAGGGCACATAGTTGTCCTTGGTCACCGCGGTGTCACCAGCTGAACTCGCCGCTGAAGACATAGTCCAGGATGTAGTTCCCAGTCACCGGTTGCCTGCACAGGGCAAAGCACAGAAGGCCTGCACAGGACCTTAGCTCAGCAAGGGCCGCGGCAGAACGAAGCCAAGAGTACTAAAGGCTCAGCTGGCTCCAAGGCAGCACAGAGCCAAGAGCACGAAGGCTCAGCAGGCTCCTAAGCAGAGCAGAACAGAACAGAGCCAAGAGCACGAGGGCTCAGCAGGCTCCTGAGCAGAGCAGAGCAGAACAGAGCCAAGAGCACTGAGGCTCAGCTGGCTCCGCTACCAATGCGAAGTCTGGGGGGATCACGGCTCCCGAAGTCCGGTCCGCCTTGTCCACGAAGCAGTGGGTGCCACCTTTTCCGAGAAGATGGCGTCTCCGTTCGCCGTCAGGCGCTAGTTTACCCTCCCTTGAGAGTAAATGGTCGCGGGTCACCGCAAGATGGAGTGAAACCCTTGTAAAGCCCCTATAGTGCATGGAGTGCACTTCAAAAGTGTACATTTTCCGAGATACAAGATGAATATCAATTCAAAAACAAACCTAATCTGGTAGCAATCATTGTTGTTTTAAATTTGTTTTCTTTATTTTCAACGATTTCATTGTTTGCAGGGTTTGATATTTTTTGTTTTTTCTAAGTTTACAAAACCATCAATTCCCAGACTTCCAAACCACCAACCCAAACCATCACGTAAGCACAAGTTGAACATAAATGGCCCAAAAAGATCGGTACCATGATGCTGTAAATCACACATGTGACAAGACTTCACTAGTGAAATGTCTGCAAACGTTTGCACAAAAAAAGGTCCAATACCATAATGCAGTAAATGACAAGCGTTATCGCATTTTATTCTGGGAATATCCCACTGAAACTATCAAAAAAGCTCGGTACCATGATGCCGTGTATGACACATGTCATTTCATTTTAATATGGAAAATCCCACATAAATGGCCCAAAAAAGCTCGGTACCATGATGCTGTGTATGACACATGTTATTTCATTTTATTATGGAAAATCCAACATAAATGGCCCAAAAAGATCGGTACCATGATGCTGTAAATCACACATGTGACAATACTTCACTAGTGAAATGTCTGCAAACGTTTGCAACAGAGCTCGATGCCATCATGTGCTTGATGTCAAAAACAGAACAGTTTGAGTTCAGGACCATAAAATGTCATATAGAGACACTCTTCAAAAGCTTCTGTATGTAAAAGCCTCTGTGTATGAAAGTGTGTGTGTGTGTAAAAGCATCTGCGTGTAAAAGCCTCTGTGTGTAAAAGCGTCTGTGTTTAAAAGCGTTTGTGTGTGAAAGTGTGTGTGTGTAAAAGCATCTGCGTGTAAAAGCGTTTGTGTGTAAAAGCCTCTGTGTATGACACGGGTTATTTCATTTTAGTATGGAAAATCCCACATAAATGGCCCAAAAAAGCGCGGTACCATGATGCCGTGCATGACACATGTTATTTCATTTTATTATGGAAAATCCCACATAAATGGCCCAAAAAGATCGGTATCATGATGCTGTAAATCACACATGTGACAAGACTTCACTAGTGAAATGTCTGCAAACGTTTGCACAAAAAAAGGTCCAATACGATAATGCAGTAAATGACACGCGTTATCTCATTTTATTCTGGGAATATCCCACAGAAACTATCAAAAAAGCTCGGTACCATGATGCCGTGTATGACACATGTCATTTCATTTTAGTATGGAAAATCCCACATAAATGGCCCAAAAAAGCTCGGTACCATGATGCTGTGTATGACACATGTTATTTCATTTTATTATGGAAAATCCCACATAAATGGCCCAAAAAAGATCGGTACCATGATGCTGTAAATGACACATGTGACAATACTTCACTAGTGAAATGTCTGCAAACGTTTGCAACAGAGCTCGATGCCATCATGTGCTTGATGTCAAAAACAGAACAGTTTGAGTTCAGGACCATAAAATGTCATATAGAGACACTCTTCAAAAGCTTCTGTGTGTAAAAGCCTCTGTGTATGAAAGTGTGTGTGTGGGTGTGTAAAAGCATCTGCGTGTAAAAGCGTCTGTGTGTAAAAGCGTCTGTGTGTAAAAGGGTCTGTGTGTAAAAGGGTCTGTGTGTAAAAGCCTCTGTGTGTGAAAGTGTTTGTGTGTAAAAGCGTCTGTGTGTAAAAGCTCTGTGTGTAAAAGCGTCTGTGTGTAAAAGCGTCTGTGTGTAAAAGTGTCTGTGTGTAAAAGCGTCTGTGTGTAAAAGTCTCTGTGTGTAAACGCGTCTGTGAAAGTGTTTGTGTGTAAAAGCATCTGCGTGTAAAAGCGCCTGTGTGTAAAAGCGTCTGCGTGTAAAAGTGTCTGTGTGTAAAAGCGTCTGTGTGTAAAAGTCTCTGTGTGTAAACGCGTCTGTGAAAGTGTTTGTGTGTAAAAGCGTCTGTGTGTAATTTCACAACTTTCCCCTCCATAGCTCATATAAAATTCACGAACCATTCACCGACTATTTTTTACGACTACCATACTCAGAGCTGCTTGAAGGACGTGTTTTTCGCTCTCGGGCCAACCGTCGTCTAGTTTTTTGGCGGGGGCATTGCTGGGTGAAACACAGGGTGGCTGATCGCATGGTTGTCCGACAGGTTTCAAGTCGTGTCTACAGACAAAGCCCTTGAGATTTCCTGTTGGCACAGCAGTCATGGCCAAGACCGGTGCTGGTCCCCATGACTGGGAGAGAGGTGTGGTGCCCAAACTCACTGGTGAAAACATGGTTAAACCGTGGGGGTGAAAAACTGCAGCCTGGGGTGATGACATATCACCTGAATAGCAGAGATTGCCTGAATAGTGGTTCTTAAAATAACCATAGTCAGTGGTCAACATAGTGACATAGTGGTTAATATAGTGGTTTTAGGGGTGTAACGATGATCCAACATGGGAACCTGGGTGTTAGGTGTGGTGGTGCGGCAATGGGATGAGTGCAACGCCTACCGGCTGAAGCTGCAAGGTGGCGATGAAGTGCATGCGCCCATGGATATGGACTGCTTTGTGGCAAAGGCCTAGAGATACCAATGAGCCGAGCTGCCAATGATCCAAAATCGACTGGAAAATTAAAAGTGATCCATGAAATTTGTAGATTTTTGACAGTCACAATGGCAGCACGGCAATAGCCACAGAGGGGTGCGGTTCAGTTGTGACAGACTGCCCAGTTCGGAGCACAGATCCGACCGAGCGAGGTGTTGAAAATTCAGAAACTGTGCTGACTGATGGGTCGCTTGCACAGCATAACAGGCATGGGCCATTCCGATTTTCTTGCCTGTGATGATGACCATGGCTTGAAAGGCCACTGGCTTGGAAAAGCAGATTCTGCGCAGTGTGGGATTTTACACCCGGCAGCCTTGGCACTCCGATTCCCTTCGATGAGCTTGGAAAGCCCGGGATACACAAGATTTCTTGATGTAGGGACTATGCGAGCAATGATGAAAGCAGAAGTTTTCGCAACTGCTTTAGTAGTCAGCAACGGGATCAAGGCACAGCATTGCTTATAAGCGGAGAATGTGGAGACTTTGGACTAGGCTGAAAACCTGCTTTATGATGATCTAGGATGATTTATGATTAATTATTTGCGATGGTCTATGATTCTTCATGACGAGGTATCATGAGCAAATCATAATTATCATAGCTTTTAGACTATCATAAATCATGAGATCTAGCCATATCACTTTCATCACTATAATTCATAAATCATCATTATATAATGAATTATCATTGCTGTGGTAAACCCAATAATAGACTAACCCCAATTGTTTACTATTGAGATTCCCACATGGGTTATATATGATGATTTCTTTTTCATTTCAGATGTGAATCTACCATCAGATCTTCAGCGCCAGGCGATGCTCAGAAGAAGGTGACTGCAGCGGCCCTGGCCACCATTGGAGAGGTGGGGAAGTTGCATCAACTCGTCAGTTATACTTTCCCGTACATGTATAATGTTTATATGTATGTAGAGATAGATATATGCAGTATGTACATTGTATATACATATACATATATATATATACACACTATACACTATATATATATATATACATACACATGTATATCTATCTCTCTCTGTCTCTCTATATATATATACACACATGCGCATAGAGACATGTGGTTCCTGATGATCAGATCTCGCCGGGTTCTTTGGGATGCGGCGCAGGGTCGGCCTGCTACAGAAGACGGCGGCAGCGATGTGGAGGGCAGTTTGTCCGATGTGGAGGATGAGGCAGCGGAATGTCCAAGGGGCATCGGTTTTTTGTGCTTCGTGCTTCGTAAATGGATATTCCAAATATCACTGGGGATAGTCAATATCATAGCATAAACATGTACACACACACACATATATATATATAAATAACCGCAGCAATTGTACAGCGGCTACCTCTGAAGGATAGTGGCGAGGAAGACAAGACCAAGGAGAACATGTTGCACGCGATCACTTCAGGCGCCTTGGCTCGCTGAATGATTGGCTGAGCTGCGACCATTTCTTGGCTGGTTTTATAGTGATCTCTTCGAAAGGAAGCCCAAAAACAGCTCCATTCACCAGATTTTGACCATGGGTCGCCCTTGCCTCCAGGTCAGAAAGTCCAGCGCTTCTCCACGATGCAGAGCCTTGGAAAAAAGCGGTGCGGCAATCGTAGCTCTGGGCACCGTTTGATGAAACAGTGATTAGGTCATCTCAACTGTTGCGGAGGCTGTGACACTTTGGGAAACAGTCATTTTCTTCTTTTTTGGACCATGACGTAAAGTACCTGAATCAGAAGGCAGGGTTTCGAGGCGGCGTTGTGCCAGTTGCACATTCCACATCGCAGATCCGCTTCGAAGCAGCGTTTGTGGAACATGATATCACGTTTAATAATACATGACAAAACTGGGATTGAAATTAAAGGAAGATCCGTACCCCCATTCATGAGAGGTGTTTATTCACCCACTGTGTCGGGAATCTTTAAGAATTGTTGGATGACCATCCACCATGGGTGCTGGGTGTTGAGGATGATGCTGAAGGAGGAACCCGAAAGCAACAAGATCAGTGGCTCGGTGGCGGTCGAAGCATTTGGGGCTGAGGTGCTGGCCATTCCCAAAATCACTCGAAAGATCAAGGGGGTTTGAGTCAATTGAGGCTTCAGGTAGTTGTTTTTATTCTTAACTTGATCTTCTTTGTGTTTATCCATGTAAACATCCTGATTCTGCAAGGCAAATTGTGGTGTTGCTGGATATCCTGGAGTCCTGGAACCCAGGAGCTCCTTGAAAGACCAAGGTAGTCTGCACAAGCACGAGAAGGCACCAATGGGATCCGGTACCCTCACCGAATCCATCCGAATCCCTGTCCATGTCAGTTTGAAGCACAGGTATCTGTTCACCGGGTTGGATTCGGTTGCATGGGCCTTTTCTAGAGTGAATTGTCAAGATCTATAGGCTCACCACAAACTCATGGAAGCTGGTTCTGTGAGACCATCAACAGTAGCAAAAGACTGATCTTTGGGGCTTTGGGGCATCATTTGATTCCATTTGATTCCCTTTCCTGGCCCTCTATTGATTTCTACTCGTGGATGCGGATGGGTCACAAGAATCAACCCAACACGGTTTCAGATCCTAAATCTCCGGGAGTATGCCCCATTCCGCTTCAAATTGCCATAAATTGGGTGGTCATTGAGTAAGTTACCCCCAGTTGATGACCATTTTTTTCGGGGTCCTCTAGCCCCACATGGTACACATGGCTGCCATCCGCCACAGGAATTGAAGAAGCTGGTGGAGAGCTGCGCGCACAGCTTAGCCATCGTCACCGAGAAGGAACGTCGTCTCAGCATCCTCGAGGCCAGTGGCGGTCCATGGTGGGGGGCGATGGGGTGAAAAGTTGGGAATTGCCAAAAAAAAGGGATTTCCTAGCGATTTTGGCCAGTCCCATAGCAGATGGCCTGAATTTCTTTTTCCCCCATGGGATGCTGCGAGCAGGATCGGGTGCAGAAGGGCATCGTACATTTGAATGAGATCCTGCATGGGCCGGTGCCCAAAACTTCCGAGGACGATCGCCCCTTGACTGTGAGGTGTCAGGATGATCCAGGATGAGACTTTGGGATGACAAATGTAACATGCACAGAATCTCCGAGAGCATCGTGCTGCATTTGTAGTGCTGCTGTGTGTTACATAGTGGTTTGTCACATCCTTTTGAAGCCGGCTGATGAAAGACGCCTCTCAAAATGGAAGACCCAACAATCCAATTCCTCTTTCCTAAATAGACAAAGCTTCAAGTCGGGACCACATCTTTGGAAATGCAGATATGATTGCAATGATATGTGCCTGCTAGAATGACTAAAAAGGTTTCTTTCTCCACAGAGCCTCCGGAGACTGGAGAGAGTTTTTGAGCTTGTGCCTGTCTCTGCAGCCCCGTACAGCAAAAAATGTGAATCCATTGCCTTTGGCCCGCGGACTTTGCGAATTCATGCCCAAGTTGACGTGGAATTCGGACTTGATGCCCATGAAGAAGCAGATCGTCAGAGAGACAGGGCCGGAAAAAAGCGGTTCAGACAGCAGTGGCACCCACGAATCCTTCCCAGTGCATTGTTTGGCAGACAAGGATGGCTGCCAACAGCGAGCTTCGGGCCGCCTTGCGGGCTATGATGGTGGAAGTGAGGAACACAGTCCGCACAGTCCGCACAGTCCGCACAGTCCGCATGCCAAGTTCCCACAAAGGAGGACCAGCCCATACCGTTTTTGGCCTCGAAACCTTTGAAAGGAGGAAAACTTGTCCTGAGGCCATACGGCTTAGCCGAGGAAGTCACTGCAAAAGCTGAACTGCTGCAGCGTGTTTTGGATGGTCAATTTGAGCTTCAGAGTTCTGGCCAGACAGTTGCGAGGCAACATATTCGGAGTACCCTCTGGTAATTTAACATAGCTATTGAAAATGACCATTTATTATGGATTTTCCCATTAAAAATGGTGATTTTCCATAGCTATGTTAAATTACCAGAGGGTACTTGTTTTCTTTATTTTTCTTTTCCTTTTTAATCTCCATGACTTGGCCAATGATCACATGATGCTCAGATTTTTGAGGGTTTGGTGACACCAGCCAGGTTGTGGTCGGAGACCAAGTCGTCGAATTGGATTTCCTTTGTGCAAAGATAGAGGAAGATGACGTTGAACATGTTCTTCAGACATTGCACCGTGAAAGGACCATCGACGTTTCGGTTGTGAAGACCAGCACGTTCGGCAAGATCGTCAGGAAGACATACTTGACGCAAACCATGCGTTGTCCAGGGTGGATGGAGTGCTTCCTGTTCTGGCTTGGTCACATTGTTCGCCATCATGGTTTCCCCAGTACAACACCTTAGAATTACGCAGTCTGTACTTTCCCTATATCGAGGGCAACTACTCACCAAAAGAGCCCAAGGACATACAGTGCTACATGAAGCAGTTGCTCCAAGTGCTTGATGCGTTGCACCTTCGCGAAATCGTTCATTGCAACATCAAACGAGAGAACGTGCTTTATTCCGATGGGAAGTTGACTTTGATTGATTTTGAGTCGGCTGTGAATGAGCACGAGCTTGTGGATATGGGGAGTTCAGAGTATGCTTGGAATGGACGAGCGCACGCGACTTTTTGATCATGATGAATGCGGGAGGCGCAACCGAGTTTTTCTGCGTGAAAGATTCAGTTCGGCCTTGGAGGGTCACCGAGGGAATATGCAAGATGCATTGGATGGTTTGCGCCAGTATGGCAATCTCAAGGGCACCAAGTTTCACAAGCTCCTTGGCCTTTCAATGCTGCATATCTACTCTAATATACTCTCTAATTCTTAATTCTATGATGTTGTATGATTGTGCAGCAGGGCTTCCAAGATTTCTGCATTGGTTTATATCAACTTACCTTGTTTAGATGGCCTGACCTGAGAAACGAAGTGCTGTCTGAGACCTTAGGCATGGCGCTGATCTTGTGAAGCATATGACCTTGTGGAGCCGCTTCAAGCGAGCACGTGCGTGGGAGGCTCTGCAGCACAGTTTTTTCCATGTAGATCCTGAAGACCAAGAGACGGTGCCTGAGTTCGCAACGATGCAACAACGGCCCATTCAGACCCTGGATGAATTGGAAGAGGTTGTTGATCACAATGATGACTACCTCTTTGACCCACACCGTGATCTCTATCACTATGAACAGCCAACATTCAGATCATTCATCGGGGAAGGGGTACCAAGCTGGATTGCTAACGAGCCAATGGATTCCGAAGACATGTATTGGTATGGCAAAGAAGGAATGGAATACATCTACAGTGGGGCGCACAGGAACTTCCACTGAGGTTTGCCGTTTCAGTCTTTGCCACATTGTGCTTTGGACAGGTGGCACTTGGTTCTCATGATCAGTTCCTCGTTGACGTTTGAACAGTCGATTCGTTCCAACACAGAGTGGCGCACTGTGGGATCTTGACAGGGTTTTGCCAAAAGTGACAACGGCTGTTTGTGCTGAGGTGAAAATGAATTGGCACAAACCTGCCACACAGTTCATATCAGTTCATTAGTTGGAGGCTTTCTTAGACAAGTTGGAGTGCTGTCCAAAGAGTAGGGATCCCATTTTGGAAGTTTGGCATTTGGTGCTCAGGATTGGATCAAGAAATCAAGAGCAAAGTATCCACCTATGAGGACCCACGCGCTTTTAAGTCGTATTTTGTCAGAGCTGAGAAGTGATTATTTTCTCGGGGTTCAATGCCAGTGGAAACAGTTCCAAAAGGATCAAAAGGGACCAGTTCCAAAGGATCTTCTGCGGCCGCCAGGAGTTGTTCACTGTGTTGCAGCTACAGGTGTCCTACCTTGCCACTCTCTCCATGACCATCAAAGATGAAGTCTCCGCTGAGGCGTGGAAACTGCCAAGACCCCGGTCAATTATCCAAGCTCAAACAGGAAATCTCATTTTCGTAAGCTGATGGCCATAACTGACCAGAAAGTTGATACTCTGAAGAAATCTGTGACATTTGATGAACATTATAGATGGGACAGCAGGCTTAGGCGACTGAAATATTTCTGTTTTTCCAAAGTGACGGAAACTGTTGCCTTCAGTTGCTCCTCTTCAGGTCATCGTCAATGTGGTGTCTGCCATCTTCGCAGACCTCCAAGACAGCAGGATCCGGAACCTGTTTTTCGGTCGCATCGTGGCATGGTTGACCTCGCGCAGTGAAGCGAAGATGTGGATGCAACCGTGCAACCTGAGGTTTATTTTGCTGCTGCACCTGATGACCACCAAAGAGTTGGAGTCGGCCCCTGGGCTTGGAATATCTCTGTCAGCTTGGTGACACTTTGGCCATATTAAAAGCATCCTGCAGTAGCCACAGTGGCGGGTTTTCTACAACCTGTCATCACAGCGCCCGAACCCCCGACACTTGCCCTAGGCCAAAAACATCGACGATGTCTTTCAGCCCAGCAGTCGGGTCTTTCGGCTCTTCTCTTTCTTCGCACTACATCGCTTTAACTATGAAGTAGTGGTGCATCCTGTCATGGCACCTGGGTTGAAAGCTTGGGAAGGCTGAGTTAATCCACAGGCTTTGGAAAGCTGGTTTTGCCATCATCCCTGAGATCTCCATCATATTTCAAAAGATTGCAGGGCCAGTTTACTATCTTCAAATATCTTCAACAGTTGTACCCAGCATTCTGATCGCTCTGTTATTTGGGTCCAAAGGACTGCCACAAGATGGACGAGCAGGGGCAGCCCGTGACTCTGATGGGTGCAGTGACCTACAAAACGAGTCTTGGCTGAACTCAGCAGGGGATGTGTTTATTCCTAGCCAATTTCATAAGGCAAGTTCATGAAAACCAGGAGTCAGTTTGCATAGTCTGAACTGCAGAATCTCCGGCCGAAAAAGGAGCATGTCGAAGGTCAAATTACTTGGGGAGAATATCAGCCTTGCCCTCCCAAACCAATTCCCGAGGTTGGAGAAAGCTCAGACCTGGGCGTTAGACTTCAACCGATATCTGTAACTGGGATGAAAGGAAGTGGGGCTCTGTGCTGGAGCCAACCCGCTCCAAACTCCTGGCTTTTGACAAAGTCGAGTGATTCTCTTGAAACCGAGTGCAATGTCCTCATAGAAACTTGATGAAACTTGCAATGCTTTTTGTTCCCAGCATTAAAAACTGCGTATTGAAGCTGACCTGTTTCGACTCAGCACGAGTGACCGAAGTCACCGAAGTCACAATTTACCACCGAGCTGAGGGAATCGCCAAGCATCGCTGCAAAGCTAAAGGACTCCTTCCAGGGGAACCAAGGGCAGAGATTGAGTTCGAGCTGCTTGGCAAACTTAGGTATGACAAAAATCTTGGGGAGACATGGATAGAAATGGTTAATTTCAATAGGAAAACCGAAGACCCATGGTTCTTGGGGTCACCGATTTTGGGACACAACGAGTGACAAACTCAGTCCATTATGTGAAGTTTGTCCCCAGACCCATCCCTCTCAAATCCCTTCCAGGAGCAAGCATCACAAGAACTCCGCGCAGATTTTCAGAAGGACTGCTGTTGTTCCATGGTAAAGTCATAGATCAAAGCCGGGCAAAAACTTCGGGCTGTGGAATCGCTGGTTTGGAAGAGCAGCTGCTTCATATTTAGATCGAAATTCCACAGATTGAGTTATCGTTCTTTTATGTTCTTTGAATGTATCATGTATCCGTGGAAGGCAGAAGCGAAGATGTTTTTTTCAAGCACGAAGGGACTTGTGGCTTTCTCTGCACAAGTGGAGCATTCCATGAATAAAATCGTCTCATGACAGTCGTAGAAGGGAAATACTGAGGTTTCAAGTGGCGACAAGCCACCCCCATATGTCCTGAGACCTGCATAGTGGAGTCTTGTTGATGTATCAGTACCAGGAGCTGGACGCCTTTGTTGATTTCTTTAAAGTGGACGTCGCTTGGATCTTTGGGATCTGAGCTTCACAATATCGAAGGATGTTGGGACGCCGTGGATTTTCTCATTGACCTGCCATGGAGTGTTACTCTGAAACCCATCAGTTTTCCATGGTTTTTCCATGTTTTTTCCTGTAATTTGTTCTCTTGAATTCATTGATCAAGCCGCAATCTGAGGTGGTGGCAGCCATTAGCCGCTTCGCTTTGCCTCGGAGTTTCTGGTCCTTCTTCGCTTTCTGCCGGGAGAGCATCCGAGAATGTAATTTGGTTGGCGTTGAGGCAAGGTGACTCTAGGAGAATGGGAGTATGGTGGTGGTGGTTGGAACCTCCAAGCGTTGAGATATGTTGAGATGTAGAAAAAGCAAAGGTCAGCAGTTAGCAGCGGGTTTTTTCTTTAAACTTCAGATCGAAATGAAAGGAGATGTTCAAGGCGAACTCCACCTGGGAGTGTTTATACATCTCACAGGGTGATGAGATACATCGGAGTGCCCACAAAATGCTCCTGCTTTGCTGATACTGTAATTAGTTTCTGTCTAACGATTAATTGAGATACTTTGAGATTAAAGCTGAAGAGCGACTTTCGGGGTGGAATTCGGCCTCTTGCTTGACACAATCTTCATAACCGTCCCTGCAAGGTCTTCCCTTGAATGATCCTGGGACCCTCCCTCCCTGCTGGTTCAGGATGAAGCCGGTACCGAGGCGCTGGGTAAGAGCAAAGAGATCTCATGGGAGGGCCATGCTTTAAAGGTGGACGCTTTAAACATGGCATTTTCAGCTGAGATTCCAATGGTATACGGTATAAGTCAAACAATAAGTATAAGGGTGTTTATTTTGCACCCAGAAAAAAGGATAAGAGTCCGCCAGCCTACCATTTTATCAGGATTGAACATTTAAAATGCTTCCAGCATTGGTTACTTTCTTCCTGACCCGTCCCCAACGGCCAGGTGGAGCTAAAGATTGTGGAGCCGATCTTTCGGCTCTTCGTCAATGGCATTGCCCCTGGGCAGGGAGAAGTTGGAGTGAGTGATTTATATGGTTTTTATATGGTTTTAAACCAACTATGGCCAAATCCACGGTCCATGATAAACGATAGATCCGATAGATGTATGGACCGTATGGATATTTATTGGGTCATAACTCAGTTGGATTTACGCAAGACCCTCATCTTGTGTTTTGGGCTGTGAAGCACAACCAAACGCAGTGTCCATCGGGTCACAAGGCATCCAATGAGCCATTTTCCTTTTGTCCGCTCGAAGCATCCATGTTTGCACGAGCACGGATATGCATTGTGCTTGTTGTTCTCACATGCCGGTTAGCATGCACATTAAGTCAGTGAACTTCAAGATTGGAGGACATTGCCATGACATTGCGATGACATTGCCATGACATTGCCATGGTGTCGTC
Organism: Cladocopium goreaui; assembly: GCA_947184155.2. Lineage (NCBI taxonomy): Eukaryota > Dinophyceae > Suessiales > Symbiodiniaceae > Cladocopium > Cladocopium goreaui. Next base: position 397,871 of record CAMXCT020004257.1, on the reverse strand, counting down.
CATTCATCGGAAATTCATCAGTGAAGTGCAGCAATTGATGGTGTCACCTGGCGTGCCTAGATTCTGCCACTTCTACGAGCTCCCAAGAAATTTGGTGGAAGGGAAGTTGGTTTGCCCTACTGTGAAAAGAACAACTTCGATGGCGATGTGCTCTTCAACACTTGTTCCTTGGCTCCAGGTTCTCAGCTGAAATCAGAGGTCAGTGGCTGTCCTTTGGTCCACTGAGTCATGTCGGCACCAAGGCACCGTCTTGGATGCCTTTCAATCGATGACAGAGACGGCTGGCAACAAGGTAGATCCCTGTGGCTCAAGAGATTTGTTTTGGATGACAGAAACAATAGGGGATGGGTCAAAACCTATCTTATAACATGTATTTATATATATAATAATATATATATATGTATATATATATATTATATAATAATAATAATAATAACAATAATAATAATAATGATAATAATAATAATAATGATAATAATAATAATAACAATAATATATTATATATATTATAATATATATTTAATAATAATAATAATATATATATATATTTATAGGTGCTGAACATCCCTAACCAGCTATTTTGATGTGACAACCAAGAGATCCATTTGGGTTTGGTCATTTTTTCGGTCAAGGCTTGGGTGTCATTGGCCTTTCCATCTTTTTGGTGATTCCCAGCAGCTTCAGTACATATACGGCACGTATGAATTATATTATACAACACAACAAACAGTACAGTAGTACAATGAACCATCTTTTACACATGTCGCACAATGTATACCTATATGTATACAACTAACTATTATGTAAAATGTATATCATGTATATCATATATATCATATATCCCAATGTTCCCAATGTGCCATCCCGTTTTTTTCCACCTTGTCCATTTCGCCCACCTCTCCAGGAGAGTCACGCCGCGCGCCTGAGCAAGATCGCCCTGCGGCTGCGTCCCGAGCTCCTGCGCTACTTGTTGGATCGGACCATCACGGCGGATGTCGTTGGCGATGATCCCGACACCACGGTGACGGTCCAGTCCTTCCTATGTCACTTTGATCGGAGCTCCAGGAGCTGCTTGGTAGCCATAAAAAACCGAAATGGCTGATGGATGAGGCTTGGGAAAAAGGGATTTAAGCATCTAGCGTTTCATCTAGTTGAAAAAAACATGATTGATGATGATTTCAGGGTGATTTCAAAGCAGTAGATAATATTGGATATTGCTTTTTGATCATTAAACACATGGGGTAGAATTGAAGAACTATGGTTTGCTGATCCTTTTTTTAGGGGTCATATTGTCCTTTGTATATTTGGAATGATTGTAATCCATAAACTGGGAATCCCGTTAGAAACCAGCTTTATCTGAGGGGGTTTTCCGATAGGTCTTTGATACTGCACATTCGTGTCTGAGACTGTTCATCTTAATTTTTAAGGGAAGATAATCCCAAGCTATGGCAATTTTAGCTTGGTTTGATACGGAATGGCACTAGAATCTGCGCTGGCTTGTGCCTTCTTCGAGCCTAGTTTGGATTGCACACTGAAGTTTAGACTGCTAAGCCCAAGGTGGTGTCTTCTTGAGCTGGGGCGACCCCACATCGATGTTTGCTGAGGCATCTATGTGCCACCGTCGCAGCTGTTGCTCTTCCAAAACTTGGTCCTTTTCAATGTGAACAAGATCAGGCTGGGCGATACTTGTGCTGGAAACACCTTATCTGGATTTGAAGGTACAGATGCAATGCATTGAAACAAAGACTGCACAAACTTTTACGCAAAGTTGGATCTGCTGTAGTGGACTCAGATCTAAATTAGATCAAGACGTGCAAAATCAGCTTAAGACCCAATTTTGGGCTAAAAAGGCCAACAAGGAAGCCCTTACTACGCGATTTGCACTCATGGAGCTTGCACCAGACTTGGATGTTCAGCCTCCCTGCGGAGGTTACAATCGGGCGATCGCTTGGAAGAGGCAAGATCATGACATGATCATGACATGCAAAGAAATAATGATAGGCAGGATAAGTGTTCAATATTGTTCAATCACCTGTTGGATCACCTGAAGTTCACAGTTTCTTCCAAGGCATGCCGGAAGATAGGGCGATGGCCAGAGCAACTTGTTAAGGACCGGGTGGTGCCCAGTTCAAAGGGGCAGCCGGCCCCCTCAATGGTCATTTTTTCGAATCAGACTTTCAGTGGATTTCGAGTCTCACCTTTTCACATCAGTAAACATGTGTAAAATGGGCGATACACCCCTAGATGGACAATTTCAAATGGATGACCTGTGGATGGAGGTACCACCATGCACCAGTATGGACCCAACCAAACTTCTATCCATCGCTCTAGGAAGCGACCGAGAAGGCTGAGAAGAACGCGGAGGTGGCTTTGAGCCGCAGTGCGGGATTCCTCTGAAAATTGGTTGTTTCAGAATTTGTACCAAGAACTGGTCAAACATCGGGGTTGCCCCCAATAAGACAGAAACGCAGTGCCCTATTTTCAAACAAACATTTAGGTATGGATGTGGACCACAGACATACGGGGTGGATTGACCCACGACCAGATGGGGACAAGTCAGCAATGAACACATCGAGAATTCATCTAAATTGCAACCTTGCATTCAACAAAAAATGGTTTGGTAAGCAGCAACGATTTGGATTTTGACCAGCAATGAGTGGGGATTTCGACCACCAATAGAATAATAGAATGGGTCACTAACTGGCAATAAATGGGAGCTTGACTGAAAACTCATGGGACATGAGGATATTGCTCCAGAACCACCGACGACATTAACTGTGGGATGTATCCAACGTAGGATGAAGAATACAACCAACAAGATCGTTATACATTTGTGGGGCTGCGGGTTGTGGTTGTGGTGTTGTGGTTGTGGTTGTGGTGGTGGTGGGGGTGGTGGTGGAGGTTGTGGTTGTGGTTGTGGTTGTGGTTGTGGTTGTGGTTGTGGTTGTGGTTGTGGTTGTGGTTGTGGTTGTGGTTGTTGTGGTTGTGGTTGTGGTTGTTGTGGTTGTGGTTGTGGTTGTGGTTGTTGTTGTTGTTGTTGTTGCTATTATTGTTGCTGTTGGTCGTCACCTCATTCTTTTTGGTTTTTCTGGTTGTTGCGTGTTTCTTGATCAGCGCCTCCTTGGTCAGCCATGGTTGCAGGCGGATATGTTGTACGCATATTTCGTATGTTTCTTCTAGTCACCCTGAATCAGATTATATATTCATACATTCATACATAATATATATATACACATATATGTATACATATTCAATATCATAATACACTTATAAATGTCCTTTTGAACAATAGTTGTCGTCCACACAACCCCGTGGGTCACATCTGCCTTGAAGGTCTTGTATCGCTTCACCTTGCAGCATCGTTTTCTCTTCACGGAGCTATGTTGGGATGGTTTGCTTCGCTGATATTCAGAAAGGTTTTTCCGTGTTTGTGGATAGGAAACAACCTGAATATTCAAACATGTTTGCAGTTTGAAGATATTTGGAGACACAGGAGACACATTAATACAAACAGTTGCCACATTTGTGTGTGGAAACAACGTTCTGCAGTTGAAAACAGGGTAGAATTCACGGATTGACCAGGATCTAGACACTGCGGCCATTTGCCAATGGTTCAACTTCTCCGATTCCTCAATTATTGAGTGGTTGAATGCCAAAACGTGGGCCGAGTTCGTGTTTTTTTTAAGGCCCCCATTCGCTCGAGATGTGTCGTCGCCAGGAGGGTTCCCTGGCGATTTGTCCAGCCTCGAAATGCACTGCGCCTCGCCTTGGATCATGGGATGATAGGATGGGTTGAAACAGGTGGACACCTGAAAAGGACACCTGAAAACACACTCAAATAGTAACAGGGTGCCACCATGAAATCCCATGAATTTCCTAAGAAATCCCATGAAAAATGATAAAAATGAAGGTTCATGTCATAGCCGCTGCCACAACTTGGAGAGTTTCTTAGGTGCCCCTTTGCCTCAGCGCTGCGGCTGGCTCCGATGCCCTACGACGCCATGGGGATGAGGCCAGGCTGGCCAGGGCGGCCAAAAATCCCATGGTTCACCATCCCCATTGAAATGGGGAAAAACAATGAAGGGTTATGCAGTTATGCCGCTGTAATCCCATTCTAAAAACGACATGTTGAAAAAATGAGAAATTCTACCAGGACATACTGAAGCATAATAAAGAAAATTGGAAAATGGGACCCCGAGACTCATGGTTAGTTCCGGGTTTTCTTGCTGCTTTTCCCAGTCCTTCTTTGGTCTAGGGGTATGCAAATATTTGGGTAAGTGGCCGCTGCCAATTTTGCACATTGCAAACCTTAATGATTTGATTTTGGCCTTTTTCCTTACTGTTCGCGACCAATCGAAGCTAGAAAAGACTCTGTTGGGAACTATGTTGAAAACCCTACAGTCCCTTTAATCCATGTACAGTCCCTTCAATCCATGTTATGTTCATAGTGCAGTAGATACACCCTCTGACAATCGAAGCTGGTGATGAGTAGACCCAAATCTCTATGGATTTATAATAGGATATTTTTCATACACGTGGGGATCTTCCTGTGTGAACCAGAGGGTAGCTGCAGGTCAATCTGGTGCAGAACGTGGATGTTGCTCGACCGCTTTGGGATGGCTTCCCCTAGTTCTTGTGATCTGTGCGTGCCAAAACCAGTGCCAGTGTCCTTGAGCCGTGAGGTCGTTCGGACCTTGAAGGAAGACAATCCAAACAAGGCTCGAAGGGGAGATGTGACAGGGTGCGGAGGCTACCTTGATCAGCTGGAGTGGACATTCATTCATGTGAAACAAAAATATTCCGATCTTAGTCGGCGGAAGATACGAAAGTGCTCGTTGTTTCTGTATCCAAAATCTACCAGCCGTGGCCTTTGACACTGGCAGGACCGGAATTCTTTTGGTCCTAAGATTAGATGGACTATTGCTGGTAAACGAGCCACAGAAGTTTGACTTCCTTCAACCCGGACCTGGTCAGGTGTTGGAAGACTTGTTTCGAATGCTACCACCCTTGAAGTCATCGAATTTCGTGGATCTGAAAGAGGAACTGGAGGCACTCAGTGTGGGTCAGCCATGGGGGGTATGGAATCCGCCTGCTCCATCCATGGCATCATGCCATGTCCCCAATTCTTCAGTTGGTCTATTCATGTTTATTTCATCCATCATAGGCAATCCAACAGATGGTCATAGCCACCAGAAATCCTACTAATAATTGTAACAAGACCCATAAGTTGGGAGATAACCCCTGTAACTTATGATTATATATTATACAATATATATATACACATACATATATATATATATATCACCATTAATTAATGACCCCAACGGCACCCCAAGTGGGCTATAGGCTGTGCATGGCTATTCTGGTTTCGAGGCCCTATGGACTCAATGCGCTGCCGGGCAGAACGAAGCCCTGACCGAGAAGCTGGCCGAGGTGCGGACAGATCATTCTGTTGGGATGTTCACCTGACCTCAATTCTTCCTTTATCTTATCAAGCCCATGATCATGTCCGTTTGTGGGTTAATACATGTCAATTTCCTGACCCCCGCATTTTCAGAGAAATTGGACACACTGATACACCGGGTGTGTGCATCAAGAAACCCAATCCAGCTGTCCCAGCCGTCCATGGCGTTGAGGGCGTTCAAGCTGTGGCTGATTACATTGAGACGGAGCTAAGCCCCGAAGAAGTTCTGGACGCCATGGCGTCGGTGATTTTGTCGCGGAATCGACATAGTAACTGGACTTTGAAGAAGGAATTTTGTATCTTGGGGATGGGTCATGCCGAGTTATGCCATTGTCATTGTCGATGCTTGTCATTATTGATGATTGTTATCATTAATAATTATTATTACATATTGGTTAAAAAAAACATTGCTATAAAGTCATTTTTGATCATTGCTGTTCTTGATGATGATGATGATGATAATGATGATGATGTTGATGCTGGGATCTCCCAAAGTTGGACTGAAGATGAAGAGGATCTTGATTCTCTATGATTTTCTGGTGTCTTCAATTTTGACCTGTTGGGATCTTGGGGATGAACTATGCCTCATTGTGGATTATGCCACCTGTGGACCAGTTCTGATAGGAAGGTGTTCTGCTGGGAGGAAAACTTGCAAAATGCCTCAGGTCGTTACCTTCATTCCATGTCAGTGGGCTTGTCTCGACTTCCAATGGAAGAGAGTCGCCACGCAAAAGAAGTACGCAGGCGCATGATGCATCACCATTCGTACCTTGAGTTTTTTGTTTGCGCTTTACTTGACAGATGATTGACTCACACGCGTTTCCATGAACTCACGGAAGCACCACTTGCCACTTTCACAGAAAATCTTGTGCAGTGTTCCCAAACTCTGATCCTTGCCTGCAGTGCTGAGCAAGAGCTAAAAGCGGTCATTGAGCATTCAAAGCAGATGCTCCTGTGTCTTTGCCGCACTGGCACTGCTGAAGCAGCATTTGGGGTGGATACTTTCCAGTAAACAGCCTTTGGCAACAATCCCTTGTGGATGATGTACCGACTGGGAATCTCTCAGCTGCAGCTGCAGCCGTGGCAAGGCCCGAGAGGATCACGGAGGTCGCGAAGTTGGAAGCTGCGATTCTCAAAGGACATCCCAATGGCGCCCGATGTAAGTCCCACGTGTTGACCCCCCTTCCTCCTGTGGGTTTATTCTCGGCTTTATAACAGAATATTTCATTCCAACATTCCAACAGTTAGAGACTAGCTGTTTTTTTTTTGGGGATGGTCTCAGATGCTGTGGGGGAGAAAAATGCCACACTGTCGGACAAATGGTGGGAAGATGATGGTCCAAAAGTTGGGAGCATCGCTGGGTGACCCTGGATATTCACTTCGTTCCTCGTTCGGGGAAGGAAGTGACTTGAACTTCCTCATCAAGAAGCAAGCAGCGAGGGTGAAGACCAAGGCCACCAAGAAGGCTGGGATGAACGACTGATTGTCCAACCTCTGCCAAGTCGAGAAAGATCCTGCAACTGGATATGAAAACTATTGAAAACTGATGTTTGCATAGATACACATATTAGATCATATTACTTCATTAGTGTGGTATCTTAGACAAGTTTGTTCCAATACTTTCTCGGTAGGCCAAATTCCCAAAGCCTCACAAATACAGATCTGCCGTACTGCACAAGAATCAGCCTACTTTCAATGTAAGACATCCGAGTAGCAGCGCCACATCCAGTAATGCCTGGCTATAGTCATCCCCAAATGAGGAAAGGACAATTTGCCAAAAAGCCAGTGAAGGCTATAGTCGCTATCTACTATCTCATGATTCTCCATTTTGTGGGCTTTCTGAAGGTGACCGATGGTGACCCATGGTGACCCCTTATCATCATAGGCTTCCTGAAACTGACCAATGGATAATCCAACTTGGGTCCGACGAGGTGACCAGACACAACTTGTCAGACCTATTGTCAGATGGCAAGGTGTCGTTGCGCGCGGGGGGAGCCTTCAAATCCCCAGAGGTTTCAGCAGATCGATCATCATGGCTACCCCAATTAAACCATCATTTATGGATATTTATGGTATCATACCCTATTTTATTGGTGTTTATGGGATTTTCTAAAATATCCCGATCAAAGTAGGCAGATTTTATGGTATCATACCACATTTAGAGAGTCAAATACAGCCAGCCACGCTGCAAAACTTGCCGCCTGTGAAGTTTCCTGTAATGGGTATATAAACTCCTATGATGCAAACCCGTGCTGTCTACCAACTGAAGGCCCAAATTCACCGGTTTGGTATTCGAGTGGATTTTTTGAACTAGTTTTGAGAATTCCCCTTGCGGTATTGTTGCTGATCCACCGAATATGCAGCTGTGAATCAATATTCTGTTTCTCGAAAGCTGAAAGGATGCCCCGAATGCTTGTTTTCAGAGAAACTTCACTTGAAGCTTTACACCATTTAGTATCATTTTGTCCATGTTTTGTAATATTTTCCAATTCTACCACATATTTTCTCCATCTCTTCAATTTGGTTCGGCCCCATGAGAATCGACAGCCGGGACGGCATTAGAGGTGCTGGAGTGCTACAGTGAACTGGACACCGTGCAAGGCATGGCCATGCTCAAGTCCTAAAGAGAGAGAAACACATACCAAAGAAGGAAACACATCAAGCACATCTACACTGCCTTAGACAGACTATTTAGATTTAGACATATTTGGACTATATAGTTTTTCTTGGTTTTGATGAAAGACAATTTCTGGTTCGCCAGCATTTGCAGACCTTCCCGCGCATGGAGAGGCAAAGTCTACTTGACGATGTGGTCCATCGATGCAGACATCATCGTTCACGCCACCTGGCCGCAACCAGAGGAAATCTGTTGCTTGGAGGACAATTCACAGTTGCAAAGTAATTGGAACCATTGGCACCCGGATTTCTCACTACATCCAATAGCTCCACAGTCATTCTCACACACTGTGGATCTGTGGCTTCATGACAAGACATGAAGAGAGGTGGGCCTTTTGGAGGAAGGAGATGCGATGCTGGAATTTGTGAAGCAGTTCCGCATCCCCGGCGACGTGGTCAAGCGCCCCGGCCCGTCCGAAACGATGATCTGATAGGGCCGATAGGGATTGAAAAACCAGAAATGATGGCGAAACATGATGGTATAAGATAGACATTACTGTATAGACACTATTGCATGAAACATGGGAATTAGTGGTACCTGAACCATGTCCTCAACCAAACAATAGGGACGATAGAGGGTATTGGGCACTACTCAGGCCAAAACCGGATTGATGGGCTCGCCAAAGCATTGGTACGAATGCGAATCAAACATTTGATGGGCACTTTCCGTTTGCTTTTCTCACGCAAGTTTTGTACATTTGTTTCACATTCACTTTCCAAAACCACCAATGAACAGCTGAGCATTTGCAAAAGCCATGTATGTGCAGCTGATGGCTGGCTCATATCCTCACTTGGGGGTGCATCCCACGAATCGTAAATGGTTTTTTCCCTGCAATAAGTTGAGTTATTTCATCGTTGACCCCTTTCTACCCCAATTAATTGATTGATCTGAGATGTGTGAGCGAGCTATCATCCCAGTAGATGCCATAAAACACCACTAAATGAACATATCTATGACAATAGTCCCTGTAAGCATCATCTACAATACACTAAAGACCATTTGCCAACATTTGCCATTATTTGTCTCTTATTTGCCTAGATTTGCCATCAATTGACCTTGATTTTTTTTGATTTACTTTGGTTTGCCCAGATCCTTATCTGCCATGATATGCCCCCATTTGACCTTTACTTTACCTGTGGCTCGTTTACCTGCGGCTCTTAACCGAAACATGAATACAGGGATTAGCTGGGGCTCGCAAATCCTTTTGCATGACATCAAGGCAGCTTCCGTTTGCAGACCGAGAAGACACCACGGGACTCCCCTTGGAAGGTGAAAAGGGGACGGGAACCACAGGTAATTCAGCCTGGCATTCGAAAATCCACAGTTTGGGTAAATCTCCATTCTTTTGATAGGACAATCTATGAGCATCTATTCATGATTCATATTTTTGTTTGAACAAATCCGCATGTTTCGTTGGTAAATCATTTATAAATGGGAATTTGTCCAGCTGTGAGTTGTTAATTCTGCCAAGATCCTTGGCTGAAGTTCTCCCATTGCGAGTACTCCGGTTCCAAGGATCTCAGTTTTGGAAACAGCAAAGTGATGTGCCAGGTCTGCCAGGTCAGTTTTGGATACTTGAAATCAACTGACAAATAGCAAAAACAGCACAACTGCTTGGAGAATTTCTCAGTGCCAGGGCCGGTGATCATGAAGTGGCGCAGCCTTGAACTTTCCAAAGTGCTGAAAGAAGTGCCACCAGCAGATTGAGAGGTTGAGGCCATGGTAGAAATGGTGAGAAATGCTCAAATCTGATGATCTGATGTGTCACTTTTTGGGAGTTTCTGAATCTTTGATCTTCCACACTGGACTCCACTGCTGATTTTGAGGCGATGTTTTGTTGGCTCCACTGCATCACAAAGCAGAAACACCCAGCCATGTACAAAGTCTTTGCCGACCCTCACGCGGGTTTGTCTCAGAACGGGGTCGTTTCATACCCCATTTGACCATCAAATATGGCATAATATGGCCATTGATGTCGTTCCCCATTTGACGCACCATCAAATATGGCCATTGGGCCATTGGAAAAAAAACCGATGATCAACCAAGAGCAACCCTGTTTTTTTTTGTTTGGTTAACATTTTGGAGACAACCCCATGTCTCCTGTACTTGGCCGACGCAGCTGCAATGTTCGGCGGTGTCCTTGCCAGTACTTGGGCCGGGCAGGGGCCAAAGTTTGCCCAAAATGGATTCATCCAAAGGGGATTCATCCAACATTCATCCAAAGGGGATTTGACCAGCAAATATACGTAGGAATTATCAGATTATCATTGATTATCATGATTTCATTCATGCGGATTTGGGGCTCGAGATTTTTGCGATTTATGGGAACATCAGTTGATGGGTGATGGGAAATGAACATGTATGACTCTGTATGACTGACTGTATGACTACCAGCTGTTTTCGTGGGAGGGTAGTCTTGAATCAAAATGGAGTTTGACTTCCGTGTGCAACAGTCATGGGTCTCGAATAGAACCTCCAGAGAAATCGAGTTGGCCTTTGGTGCTCGAGAGGAAGATTTTCTTTCCTCTCTGCGAAAGAAGTCGTAGGACTCTGGGAGCAAACAGCATGTCCCGGGAAAAAGATTTGAGAGTTGGTTGGCCTGAAGTGTCATGCGAAGAGTGGATGGAACTGCTCCCCTGACACTTCCAACCTTTGTGCCGGGGCAGCCGCGCTTCCATGTTTGTATTTTCAGTCAACTTGATTCTCTGGTCCGGCTCATTTGTTCGCAAAGCCAAGGTATAGGATCACATGCATTTGATCTCTCAGATGATCCTTCACCAGTATTGCCTGAAAATTGAGTCCCCTACCCTCTGGTAAACCAACATAGCTGTGGAAAATCCTAATTTTAGTGGGTGAATTCACTTTATATATTTTTTAAATAAGTGGCCATTTTCAATAGCTATGTCAGCTATTACCAGAGGCTAAAATTGTAGAAATTCCAGGCCAAAGAGGTCCTGGTTGACCTCGATCCTCTGAGGTACCATGCTCGGTGCATCTTCAACACCTTTACTCGTGCCCGCAAGGTCAGGAGGTTTCCTCAAATGGGTAGCCCAAAACCATGGGTTTCAATACTTGAATGGTCATTCATGACTTGGATGATTTGGGGTATCCCTATTTTAGCAAACCTGCATAATATAGTTCCGGATTCGGGAGACTTTTGAAGAATTCTGCACCAGTCGGACGGACATACAGGACAGATGCCTTGCAACATGAGTCCTGTCGTGGCATCGTTTATCGATTAAAGATACATCATCATCATCATCATCATCATCATCATCATCCTGCTGCTTTCAAATGCATTGGATCTCTCCCAGCGTGCCAGACGACACGCATCATCCAGTCCACTGATGACTTGGAGGGCTTTGATGAAATTCGCCCTGAGGCGCTGATGGGCCGGCACCATAATTTTTCAGTGGCTGTCCTTTGTTTTGGGTCATATTGTGTCTGGGTCTCTGCATGAAGTGCTTGACTTGTGCTCCTCTGTCATCTTTGAAAACAGGGTGGTGTGATGTGGTGCCTGTAATCATTAAACAATCCCTTCCCCTAACTGGTGGCCATATTTCCATTGAAGGCATACTTTTGCCGTGAGATGTGATCGAGACCGTCCCGGAATTGGATCATTTTTGAAGATCTGGAACCAACAAATTGGATGGTAACAAAATTAAAATAACATGGTTAACCATCCAATTTGTTGCCAGATCTTCCCATGTCCAGATTGGTTAACCATCCAAACCGTTAACCATTTCCTGTTGATCTTCCCCAGTCTATTGATTTTGATTGCCAGAACTGCCATGTCGCCATGTCCAGGACAAGGATTTGCTGCGGCGCATCATCGCCGGCAGCGAGGAGCGAGTTGTGCTTGACTTGTGCCGCTTGTGTTGTGATGGTCATCCCCTCATGAATCATTCATAGGGATTAGCCTCTGGTTATGACGAACAGTTCGCCATGGTTTGTTGATGGCCCATAGAAATAGATGGTTTACCGGTTTACCTATTAAACATGGTGATTTTCCATGGCAAACTGTTAAATAACCAGATGGTAATTTTTGAAATGGTTGCGGGATGTCGCGCACGTATTTTGACAGCCAAGGATGTGCTTAGACTTGAATTCGACCCTTGCCATGCTTGTCCTGAAATAATTGGAAGACTACGGAGATGTTCCTATGCCACTTTTGATGGCCAGACACAACTTTGATAATTTAGTGCCTGGTGCCTGTGCTCAGTCTGCAATGGAGCAAATCCTATGCTTACACCGCAAAATGATCTGGTTTCAAATCTTTGAACCCGTTTGACGCTTGATGTTAGTTAGTACTTGAAAGCCATATCAACCCTCCGAGCATTTGTGAAATTTACCGCAATAATTGGGGATCATGCAGCTGAAAAAAGATGGTTGGTTAAAACATGATCATTGAAAGTAAATCAACCATAACAATAACCATACTGTGATAAACCCAATGCCAGTGTCATCCCAGTTTCACCAGAGGTATACACCCTCCAAAATGGCTGATTCATGGCGCTGGTAACCACTTGGAAATTCATTCCACTTAGTAACTGGTAACCACAGATAGAACATGATACAATCCATCTACAAACTAAGCTTAAACACATTCAAAAACTACATACGATTCGTGAGATGATCCCCCAGGCATGACTGGACTGTCCCAGCATTTTCAGGACCTTCGCAGCGCGCAGTTCGGTACCGGTGTCAGCGAGCCACGGAACAAGCGAGGCTGGATGTTCCCCTCAGTTTTCACAGCAAAAAAAGCTGGGATTGATGCGAACAACCCCCCAAAATATGGTAGCATGAAAATCTTGATCCATTTTGGTATAGGTGAAACACATTGAAACAGAGCTCAATGAAAAACTGTGAGCCAGCTTAGAATCTGCGGGATGCTATGGGTCAACGTTCAGGTGCGGAGGATCCAGCATTTGTGGCGGCCAAGAGGTGCCACAATCGTCCTCACAGGGGTGACTGGTGCGCTTCAGACATGTTTCACAGACATGTTTCAGCTTTGGACTTTCATGTTTCAAATATTTTCAAATGAAGTTTTTTTTTTTTTAAGATATATAATATAAGTATAAGTCATATAATCACGAATCCGCAAGACACAGTGGTCTTGATGGTGAATTCACCACTTTTGATGGCTATGTTTGGCACATATATAATATATCAATCTCCACTTTTTCAAGGTGATAAAATCTCCACGATTCTTGGATGAAATCTATGAGTTTCTGAATTTGCCATGTGGCAATAGGGGGCATATCTTCCGTTTCCAGACACACCCATATCCGAGTAGGTGATGTATTTCATAGAATGGTTTAGTATGTTTAGTTGCTTGAACATCCCTCAGGCGCCGGGAAGAAGAGAAGAAAAAGAATCAGATCGAACTCAAAAAGGCGGAGTTTCTCGCAGCCTCTTGATCATCAAACCAGCCTTTTGATCGTCAAACATTTCTACATTAATTTTACCACTAAACCCATGGGGGTTTGCAAAAAATAGTTTATCAGACTTGGAAATATCAGTTGTCACGCCATGTCTCATTTGATCATTTCGGGGTTCATGGTGGGTGGCGCCACATACTTTGGTCCAAGTTCTCCAACCCGGCAGGGGATTGGCAAACTCAGGAGCTTATCACTGGAGGATTTTTCCCTCTGAGATCATTAGAGTGGAACCTCCCCAAACAGCCCGGGTTGTTTTGATGGGACACAGGTCGATAATCCGGTCATGTGTCACGCGACTCAGCTACTCCCTGTGCTTCGTCACATTTTGAACCCCCCTGGTGAACTGATGACAAGAGGCTGCCCCATGGTTGGCTCAGTTGGTTTATACGTAGGTTAAGTAAGGTTATGGTAGATATATCATGATATATCACTAGGATTAGCACACAGCCCAGCAAATTTCTTCATTTTCATGGTGAGCACCAGAAACCAATGCAGCACATTATCTGCATATCGTTTCGTGCCACCAAATTTTGCACCAGCCACGAGCACCAATTTGACGAAAAAACCACCAGAGGTTAGCACCATTTTTAGCTTTAAGAACCACCAGGTAGGAACACATTTTGCACCAGAAAACATATGTTTTTTTGAGCTTTTTTTGGTGCTATTTTGATGCCCTCCGCTGGTGCTCACTGTTAGTGCAAAAAGGGATATCCCAAGATATATCTGATTGGATGTGGATGGGTTCAGAAACCAGTTTGTAACTGGGGGCCACCTTGCAGTCGACCCTGAAGGATGACGACAGAAAATGCAATTGCAGATAAAGTCGATATATCCCTGCGCTTGTCATGGCCCTCCGGCCAGGGTAACCGATGTTGGACTTTCCTCCACGTGAGAGGAGTGGGCAGGAACGGGACTCAGACTTTGCACCTTTGACCATAAGAACTGTCTGTGGCATCCCGAGTCACCAAGCTCTTGGCGCAGGGACGGAGAGCTGAAGAAGGAGAAAAGCCCCAAGCCGGAGCTGGGCCTGATCGTCGCTGAGGCGCAGCCAGATTGGTCCAGGGTCGGTACCGACGGAACGTGGGGTTACCGGGTTCCGGCAGGAAGAGGATGGCTCCTTCAAGATTCAGTTTGAGAGCAAGGAGGTGCCCAAGCTTTTGGGCTTCAAAAGGGCCATTGTTAAATCATGAGTAATCATGTTAAATAGAAAAGATGATTGATTTCATCTGATTGCGCTGTTTCTTTACCACCTAACCTTTTGAGCCATATCCCGAGGAAATTTATGTCGACCCCTTGGTGTTTAGCATCAAGTGGGCTTCAGTTTGACAAGGTAAACCTCCAAGTTGGAGACCTCCAAAGACTTGGCAATTTTAGCCTTTATAGTATTTATCATGGTTTTAACAGCACCAACATGGGCATTTTTGGAGAATTAGAGATAGATCTCCCCATCGGATTTCTGGATTTCTTGGGATGGAAGCTGGTGACAGCCATCCGGCCAGCACGAGACGGAACGCTTGGAGATGCAAAACAAGAAGAGGCGCCAAAAGCTGGTCACCAATGCTTCATTTACCCTCTGGTGAACTAACATAGCAATGGAAAATCACCATTTTTAATGGGAAAATCCACTATAAATGGCCATTTTCCATTGCTATGTTAGTTCACCAGAGGGTAATTGATTTATTCCAACAACTGACAAAAAGGTTCAGAAACCATTTGGGAAATACTTTTCTATCTTTTCGGGGTTACCGTATTACCTTAAACCACCAAAACAGACCCAAACCCCAAACATCTGACCTTCGTCGAAGAATGTTAATATGAAGAATAGCTGGCCAGGGCAGTTTGACTTCGATTTTGGGTGATTGAGTTGTTTGTGCCGTGCTGTCAGATGCCACCCTGTCAGCTCTCCTTCACGTCATAGGTGGTGTCATAGGTTTGACACAGTCGCCCGTTGTTTCAACCAGCTGGATACAGATTTCCGATTTGACCAGCTGTTGGACGATGGATCCGATGGATATGGGATCCATAAAGGATGGATAGTCGGATAGACTGTGACTGTGATAGACATATTGCAGAAACCATGGATTGAGCCAGCCCTCTTATGGACAGCCAGCCATGCTCAGGTATCGAAAGATCAGCGGATGGCTGAGGTTCGTCGGGGGAAGTTTTACGATCGCTGGATATTGCTGGCTCACTGGTTAAGAATCACAACCAGTGAGCATGCTATCCGATATATATATATATCCTTTTTTTGGGTATTTCCATTCCCATTCTCGTTGGTTCACTTATTTTCTTAGCCAGAGTTGATAGGTCTCAAGGTCAAGTGCCCCAAAGATTCAGGACAGGGTCCCAAATCCATTGGGAATTCTTCAGAAGTTCTGCTTCACATTGGGTCCGTGCAGCTATGCAAAACTCTTCACAGAGCTTTGCCGAGCTTGAACACCGAAGTGTGGGCGCCATATGCCGCCATTAAAACTGAAATGTCAACCCTGTCATCAAAGTTGACCAGTCATTGTGCAGTTCAAAATCCCTGCAGATACCCGCGGGTCTTCGAGGGACACATTCAGAAGGCGGCAAGGGGCGCTACCGGGGGCCCCAAGAAATGGCCTCAAGTACTCGGAAACATGGCCAAGCTCTGCATTGTTCAGGGCTTTCGATTTGAGACCCAAATGTCACAAGATCAACAATTCTGCAGGCCTTATCAAAGAAGAGTAGTTAGTAGTTCCCACATGTTCCCACTACTTTTGTGATCTTTCAAGTGTACTTGGCCGATGCGGAAATCCCAAACCCAAGCGCAACGACAGCTGGCCGAACAGCCTCAAGATCCTTCGCCATCGGCTTGGGTCCCACAGCTTGAACCAAACTGCACCTTCCAGACCCTCCAAACACTTTGGAAGTGAATCCCAAAGCATTTGGATCAAAGTTGCAGGAGATACAGATAGAATCAGATAGATACAGTACCTATCAGTACCTTGTTTCTGGATGGTTTTGCCTTGCAGAATTTGCAGGTGCCGCCCGCGTTCATCCAGAAGAATCGGCCGCCTCCGAAGCTGTGCTCATGCAAACTGCAGGACGTTCCTGGGGAACCAGTCCAGTAGCTGTTGCTGAAGATCCAGGAACCCAATGGAGCCCAATGGAGCCCAATGGAGCCCAATGGACCCCAATGGACCCCAATGGAATCTGACAATCTACAAAAAAGGTCCCTTTTCAGTGGGAAGAACATGTTTCTTGATGATTTTGCCAACCCTAGCTGCCGCTGGATGAACCTTAAAGCTTTTCGTTTTGGTTTTGGATGGCCACTTAGAATGAGGGCACAGAGGCTCACAGAGGTTTGTCCTGGCCCATATATTTGGGTCAGCCCTGGTCCTGGTTCAGTAGTTGTTTGTTTGTTTTTTTTCACATCTGGGATGTCTACTAACTCAAACCAGCTGAATGTTTTGTTTGGCAGGGGATCTCAGATTGGGCATGGTGTCCTCCTCATGCGTTGGCATCCCATTTTGCAACCCATTTCTGCTGAACAGTTGGGGATGTCGCTCTTGGCTCGTTGGAATCGGTGCAGGATTGGGGACATCTTTGTGAATGCAGTGGCATCACTTGCAGCAGAGGAACCACCTACAAGATCTGGGGGGTGGGCCAATGAGACTGATGGCCCCCCAGAATCGCGCCCAAGTGATGAACTGGTGCGCTTCGCAATTTGCCGAGGGCAGAACTTTGCCAAACCAAGGGGCTCAGGTTGCAGAATGGTCACCTGATGCCGCCTGTTTTTTAGGGCGCACAACAATCCATGGATTCTTGGCAGTGTTTCCGAGCTGAGCCATGTGTCGAAAGTGTCACGTGAGATGTCAGTTGATGACAGGCTGAGAAAGGCCCTAAGTTTCAGGTCGTAGACAAAAGTTGTTGCGTTTTCAAGTTTTCAACCAATTATATATATATATATACTGTATATATAGGTATATATCAACAAGGTAGAAGCAACCTACAGTGGGCCATAATGTGACTGTGGTAAAGCCAATCATTGTCCTTGAAATTCGGGATGGTTGGAATTTTGGAACCTCCGCTATGTCTCTAAGTCATTAGGCATGGCCTATTGTTGAGTTTGCTACATTGACAAATCATTGGGGATGGTTACATTGACATTGTTCGTTAACACTTCTAATACTGACTTATGAAGTATTGGGAATGCTGGTCAATAAGTCATCAATTAACTTACAATACATTCCCATTGGGGAATTCCCAAGAGCATCAACACTTCTGATTCCCAATTTGGTTGCTCTTTTTTGAAGCCACATGGTTTCCGTATGGATGGCTCAGATTTGGTGGCAAAATCCTTGAAATCTGCTGTGCGTGGGGAGACTTCGGGAGCCAACCTCACCACGATGATCAGGAGTAGCGTAGCGAAGGGGAATCATCCCAAAACGCATCATTGACTCATCATTAAGTCTCACATGGAATCATCCCATTCATCGACTAATTTGCCCAGATTCAGACTTTATGTATCTCTATGTATTTGTTCAATTGATTCAATTGCTGAAGAATGTCTTGGGTATAGCCCGATTTTCAGTCACCTTACACTGGCAGCTTTTCTAGTCTTTGATGCTGAGGACTGAAGTAATCTTGGTTACATGAGACCAATGAGATGTGCTTCTGAGGATCAGTGTGTATTTTCGCTACACGTGGGGCGTGTGCGGATCCGAAAAAGTGACGCCCGTGTGCGGAGCCAATTTGAAGCTCCCTTGCTGTGATCCGTCATCAAAAGCTTCCAATATTGGAATTCGAAGATTGCCACAGACAGCAAGAACTTAGTCCCTTCAGTTGGGGATATAACTGGTCTAACATGTTATAACTGATATAACTGGATGACGGAACGAGGGCTGTCCAGCACTTGGCTATAGTACTGCTATCGATTGTGGCCAATCATCAAGATTCTGTTCGTTTTGTGCCTTACCTACATCCCATTTTCATCTTTTTCAGGCTCAGACCGACAACGGAGCGCATAATCGCTTCGCGCAAGTCATCGGAACAGACCGTGACTGGGCCAATCTTTTTTCGCCATGGCAACGGCAATGGAGACCCTGAAAATCAACGATGGCACCACCATGCAGATCACGCGCTTGCCGGACATTGATGACGAAACCTGGGCTGAGGCTTTTCGTGGGGCCATGGTGGAAAACCCACAAGCCTCAAGCAATTCCTTCCAGACATCTCAACACCTTGAACTGGAAGTTAAAGTGTTTTTTTTAAATGTTTTTTTTTTTGCGTGTGAAGTTGAACACTTAATTATCAGAGACTAGCATGGGAATTGTATTTGGTCTGTCATCACTTTCCATATTATTCCACGGCATCAAAAGGGGGTTGACACTGGAACTGAATGGATCACCAGGTGAAGACCTACGTGGAGAGCAATCCAGACACCGCCAAGGCTCTGCAGAATTTCGCCAAGAATCCGGATGCCATGCGTGGCTGGCTACAAACCCAGGCGGGTCACATGCTTGGTAGGACCACTTCAGGCGAAAAGGAGACTTTTGGCAATCCCTGGGCCCTGGGCCAATGATTTCCATTTGCCAGTTTTGGAACCCCAAAATGATGAGATCCAATCATAATCAGCGTTTTCTTCTGGGCTATTTATATCATTGCCAGTCGATATCCCCATATATATAATGTATATATATATATACATATATATATATATATGATAGAATACTGTACTCCCCATGATATTTGATATCCAATGCTCCATTTCTTGACCCTTCTCCATTGGTATATCCCCGGCTGGTCCCCGTTTTTTTTTTTTTTCGGACTATTCCAGGCCATTGCGGAACACTACAACACCAAGCTCTCCAACGGCGACACCCCAGTGCAGGACCGCGTGAAGTCCCTGGAGTCTGACGCGGAGCTGGGGCCCATCTTTGAGGATATCAAGAAGAATGGCCTAGAAGTTGACTGGAGAATAGGGATGGTGGGATGGCATGGGGAGATTTGAAGAGGATTTTCAGTGGGATTTTGAGAACTTTTTGTTGGGAGCAAAATTAGAGATTTGGGGATTGGGGCTAAAGTCAAGCATGGATGAAAGTAAACCCTGACTGTGACTTGGGGGGTTATACATCCCCAAAATAATGCTAAAAGCTAAAATTGGTGCCCCGTACTCTACCCCTATTGAGAAACTGGGGGCTAATGTTCATCCTGGGTTAACATTAAAGATGATGGGGTGAGCAGATGGTTGATGGTGATAAGCGATGATGTGAACTTTTGCCGGGAATGACACATGACATGGAGGTGATTCGGGTTGGATCGGATCAAGAAACAAGGTCCAAGGTACAGATTATGGGGCAGCACATGATGGCACGATCTTCGTGGCACTTAATGGTGGCATTAATATCATTATTGATATCATTATATAATCCTTTTGTGATGAAAAAAATGGCTCCAGAGTTCTCCAAACACCCAGATGTCATGTCTCATCGCCGAGCTTATCCGGAGCTAAGGCAGCAATGAAGTACTACCAGGATGAGGAATTGATGTTGAAGATCAGCCAGAAAATGGGAGGTTACCTGAAATGTCAAGCAGTGAACTGGGCAGTGACCTCCCAAGCAATTTGTGGCTTTATATGGTCTACTATCTACGGTTCTTTCAACCATCCAATGGAAAATCACGACACGTCATGCTTTCACGTGCTGCTTACCTTTCCCCACCAATCATCTTTCAATATCATCCCAAGATGAGGATGGGTATATATTAAAAAAGCAAAAAAAACAACATTCTGAATTCTTCAACTTGGAGGTTTCAACCCAAAACGATCCATATCCCCTGGACCTGCGGAGACAATGGACTAGAAACTGGTGATTTCACCGCCTTCTGCCTTTCCCTATCTGGGTACAGCGGTGGAATATATAAATATATATATATATATATATGAAAATATGGGAATTATGAATGAGGGTACCCTCAAGTTCTTAATGGGTTAGTTCTTAACGGGTTCATATGGGGTTTTGCCGATTCATTTTGGCGTGGTATTAGGTTGCCAAGGAGGCGGGAAGAACAATCTTTTTGGGTCCCGATGTTTTTTTTCAGGTCCAGGCATTCCAAACAGAGCTAAGGGGGCCACGACCGGGCGCCCATCACCAGGCACCTCCAGTCTAAGGACACGGTGGTCGCGGGCCTTCAGATCCAGCTGGATGAAGGAGCCAAGCCCTGGGACCTGTGAAGCATCCCACCCGGGACCATACGGCAGCCGGGTTACAGCCCGCCGCAGAATCCAGAAGCGACTGCAACCACAACAGCAGCAGCAAGAGGCCGACCCACTTGGCGCCATCCTGCAATGCCTGCTACAATTAATGCAACTTTTGACACAGGGGGGGGGCGCCACACGCAACGCCCCTCACCAACATCACCGACCTGATGAGCAACTTGGTCAACAGCACCACCACGCCATCAGCCCAGGCCAAGCTGGCCAAACACCGCAAAGGCAACGGCAAAAGCCTGCAGCACAGCACAGCACCACCCCCTAATTGGCACTCCACGCCGCACACATCCCCAAGGGACACACATCGCAAGGTCACCATACGCAGTGACGCAGGGCTTACGCCCAAACACAACCGCACAGGCGCATGTGCCCAACACACCCACGGGCATACGCCCACCCACAGCACAGGGGCCACGCCCACCCACAGCATAGGGGCTCCGCCCGCGCATAGCACAGGCAAGGGCGCCAGCCCGAACACCACCGCAGCCGCCATCAAGCAGCAGCTGCAGGCACCCCGACACCAGCAGATGAGGTCCACGGCCGGGACTGGGTCACCGTTACCCGCCGCCGCCCCAACCTGGACCAATGGACCCTACGCAGCAAGGACTGGTCCGACCCCATCATCCAATACAACGACTTGGCCACAGCACTCAGCAAGCATACCGACGGCAACCCCTTCCGAGCAGTCATCCAGTGCGCTGAAGAAGACCAGGGACAGGCAGCAGCAGCAATGCTTAACAACACCACACCCAAAGCAGTCTGGCTCATTTGGCGCCTCGCCACGGGCACAACCACCATCCCCGGCCAGTGTGGGACCAAGCCAGTCCTCCAACGAGTCCGCTGCCACAAACTGGTCGACCAGGGACAACGTGAGCCCGCCCTGCTCCGCTGCACACAGCAGGCCATCACCACACCACGAAACACACCGAAACACTCCGCGTCATCTTCGACGAGCAATACATCAGCCACAAAACACGGATCACAGCACTGGAACGCCCCCGCAAAGCATTGGGAGACTGGATCCAAACGCTCCCCACCACCGCGGCAGCAGCCATACACGTGGGGCTGGAAGCAACACGTATAGGGCCCCCACAAAAGCATCATCGGCCTCATCCGGGTCGGCACGTTTGGCCAGTCCGACGCGCCAGGCACCATCCTGGGCCGGTCCGGCCAACAAGGCATCTTCGTTGAACCCATCCACTGGCACCATCCCCTCCCCCCAATCAAGGCGGCGTGGGAGAAATGGCAACCAACAGACACAGCAGACGACTACATCCAACGACTCCTTGACAAAGGCCACAAATGGGGCCTGGCCCGAAGCGCCCGAGGACTTGGAGCCCGGGTCGCCACTGAAGCCAGCACCGAGAAAACCCGGACATGGCAACTTGACCAAGCACCCCGCGCCTGGAACCAACACACAGTCGAACAACTCATCAGCAGCTAGCCAGCATTCACCGACACCCACATCACCAGGAAACAGGTCCGGGGCAAGGTCACCACGTGGTGGTTCACCGCCACATCGGCAGCTGACCTCGACCTCCACCCCATCTTCGCCACCATCGACGACGAGATCTACGAGCTCTGGGCCAAGCTCGCACCACCAACCCGCAAAGCCGAACATGCCCGCAGCTGGCACATCCATGACACATCCACCATGCAATGGCATGCCCCCCCACAACCACGGGGCACACACGCAGGCACAAGCAAAGGCACCATCACAGTCGAGACACCCGACCCAGACGACGCAAACAAGCCCAGCGAGCAACCCCAGAAGAAACAGTGCGTTGCCAGCCGCCCCGTCCCAGACGGCCTCACCAAGGTCGCCATGCCGGCCGACGGCAGCTGCCTCTTCCACAGCATCGCCCAAGCCCTTACCGACAGCACGGGCAAGGAAATTCTGGGCATACAAACTCGAGCAGAAACATTGGCCCACATCCACAAGCGCACAGACACATACATCGACCTCTGGGATGGGCTCATGCCCGACGACAGCAAAGCACCTTCATTCGCCGCATACATCGACCACATGCAGAAGCACACCGCATGGGGCGGATATTTGGAACTCACCGCAGCCGCCAGACATTACAACCAACGCATCTTCATCATCCCAGAGAAAGCATCCGAAGAAATCATGTGCTTCCACGACAGCCGCAAAGCCACGGGCAACATCATTTTGTGGTACACGGGCACACACTACGACTACCTACGACCAAGCGACAACA
This sequence comes from Cladocopium goreaui, assembly GCA_947184155.2. NCBI lineage: Eukaryota > Dinophyceae > Suessiales > Symbiodiniaceae > Cladocopium > Cladocopium goreaui. Next base: position 374,830 of record CAMXCT020004257.1, on the reverse strand, counting down.
TCCCAGAAGCCATCACCACCCAGCGAGGCAAACCCAAACAAGGACTTCGCGGCGGCGCACCATCCACACGCACCGTGTGGACCAGCCAGGCCACACACACACTGCGGCAGCACCAGCCATCACAGCCACGGTCTTTACCGGCGACCGCACTCAAGCCACAGCAGCAGCAGATCTCGACGACCTCGACCACATCGCCAGTGACCTGCCAGCAGCAGCACGCCCGAAGCGGCCACGACCACCGCCCAGAACACCGGACACCAGCAGCTTCTTCGACGACAACCGTGTCCACTGGCAGCGCCGGAGGAGTACCCCCCAGCAACAACAACAATCAAAATCCTCGGCCTCACCTACGAACTCTCCATCACTTTGTCGGACGAGGCAATGACCAAATACACAACTAGAGCAAAACGCATTTCCTGGGTCACCCAATCCAGGTATATCTGCGCCAGCAGCACTTACGCTCCCTGGCAATCCCATGCATCACCTGGGCGGGAGCCTTTGCGACAACCACACCACCGCAACGATCGATACTCCGCACTTTCGATCGTGCAGCCATCACGGGCTGGGTCCCCAAGACAGCCTCCAACCACAACATCTGGACGACACGCCTCGCACCCGAGGATGACCCTGTGTTCATGCTCCGCTTCACAGCACTCAGATTCACAAGCAAAATCACCATACTGCCCAACACCACCAACCCCTGGCTCCAGCACGTGCTCCGATGGCTCCATCAACCACAACACCTCAACCATCTCCCAGCCATTCAGCAAACATTGGCACACACGAACATCAGGTGGAACCCGACCACCATGACACTCACAAAACAGGATGCCCACAACCGCATCCGCACCATCCGCCTCGGATGGGACGGCGACAACACGATGCGGTCCTGGATCCACGACCATTGGCGAACCAAGCTCTACCACACCGAGCACAGGGTATGGAAACCCCGGCGCAGACATGATCCCACCATGGCCATCGGCCTGAGACTACCAACACCACCACCAACTCAGCTGCCGGCCATGCACAGACAAAGACAGATCCAGGCCCCAGCACAGAGTAGCACCAGCACACCGCAATACCAGGTCACCATGGCCGCCGGAACCAACGCGTGGCACTCCGCCAAACGGCACAACACTACAGAACTTGCCTGCTTCTGCGGCCGGAACCGACCCAGCATGCCACACCTGCTGTGGAACTGCCCACATACCAGACAAGCAAAGACCCGCCTGGCCCCAACCTTGCGACAACCCACCAACACGTGTGAAGAACGATTGCTGGCAGCCACAATCCTTCCCGACATTACACCGCTCCATCCCACGGACAACATACCCCATCCCCCAGCTGCCCTCCTAACATGGATTCAAGAAGGGGTAAAGCAAGCTCGAGAAACACAGGCCCCCATCATCATCGCCACTGACTGGGGAGCCAAGCATGATTGCGCAACGTGGGCTGTGGCAATGGGAGATGCTACCATGGCAGAACCAATCCACGGTGAAGATACCACAGCATTTGCTGCTGAACTAACGGCCATAATCCTTGTTGCCGAAGGATTACCCCAATTAGGACCACATCCCAATTTACCCATAGTCCCAGCCCCTGTTGTCCACGATAAGGTAAACCCTGGTGATGTAGTCCTGACATAATCCTGGCAGTGGACAGTAAGTCCGCCATACAGTTTTTGACGGGGCATCCGCCCACACAACGACATAGATGCTGGCAGGCCTTCCAAACGGCCCGCACTCAACTCCTTAAACATGGGTATCAATTGCTCCTAGAGTGGACGCCTGCCCACGGGCGCATGCCAGAGTGGCGACCTACAGTTGGTCACGCAGATGAGTTACGCCAGTTGAATCATGCTGCAGATGGTGCGGCGACACGTGTGCTGCAAACTGCATGAACTCCACAGAATCAATGCATGGCTTACCGCCAAACGCCACGCTGAGAACTGGGCAGCCCAGGCGTTAGCGTGGGCTCGACACGTGGCGATCATGTGGGACACCCACGTAGCGTCTGCCGCAGTAGCAGTTTAGTTTGGATCCACACTGGACCTAGGCCGTAGTCAGCCTGGCCCAGTTGAATCACATCATCATCATCATCATCATCATCATCATCATCATCATCCAAGCAGAGCTATAGGCCAGATATTCCATCATGGCAGGGCTTGAAAGTTCATTTTGGCGCGTATTAGGCTGCAAAGGAGGCGGGGGGAGGGGGAAAAAAATAAGGTCCCGAAAGTTTGTTTTTGCTTTGGGCGCCCGAAACAAGGCAGCACGCAAGACAAGCCAAGACAAGCCAAGACAAGCCAACACAAGCCAAGGGCAGCCTCCGAGGCCAGATGACCTTCAGTGAGTCCGGCTGGTGTCTGGCTGAAGCTCTCGATGGCAGCCTTCGTGATTGTGTAAAGGTTTGAATCTCACTGGGGTCGCACCATATTTGTCATCGGCGTGGAAGTTCCGCGGCACAGAACCGTTCTTTTGGGAAATAGCTGCAAATAATCAATGTTTGGTATATTGATGCCCGTTAAAGGGGAATAAGAACCAGCGGCTAGAATTCCAGGGTACCCTAGGGCTCCTATTTCAATTAGCTGACAGAAAGGGTTGAATCCAGCAATCCAGCCGCTGAAGTTCTTATTGCAGCAGATTCTTAAACAGTGGTTTCACTGTGCCAAATGCACTGGCATATCACCATTGCTCTCACATGCTCTCACTCATTTTTACCTTAACATGGTGGTTTCCCCATGTTTTCCCCATATTTTCCATGGGTTTTCCTATGGTTTCCTGGCGCCTGGGGGATTCCCTGTGAGGTCTGCCATCGGAGCTGAACCCGGTGCTGCAGAAGATCGAGGACACGGCCATGACGCTGCACGAGGCCGCGAAGCGCGGTGATGTTCAGGCGGTACAGACCTTCCTGGACAAGAAAAAACCGCTGGACAGTCAGGTCACACCAGGGGATGGAGATCAGTCCAGTCTGGGTAAATTATGGTTTATAATGGTATAAAAAAATCGGGAATTATGGGGAAATTACCCCCAAATGGCCAAAGTTTGAAGGTGAGTGAATTATTATAATTGACCCGGATCAGCCAGATCAGTGGATCTGCTGAGCTTGATATGAAGGGAATACAAAATCGAATGGGACACACACACACACTGAAAGTGGCTACAGTTGTGCAACTTCACCTCTGGAATCTGTTGCCCGGGGAATACAAAACTCAACTCTCTGCAGCATCTCACCTGAAGCATCTGCGACCTCACTTCTACAATGTGTATTTCCTCGGGGATTTTGAGATTGTGGCAAGGTGTCGATCTCAGCAGTACTTCAAGTCCAAATGATGCTTCTCACGGCCGCAGCAACCCAACCCACAAATTTTGGTTGCTTAGCCACTTCACGCCTGATCCAACATGTTCGTTGTAGCAATTGTGGGTGCATATTTGAAATATTCGAAATGTTATTCTATGATTCGATTGTGAAACACTTCCTGTTTTCTTTCACGATACCATCCTGCAGGATGGGTTGATGGGGGGAATGAACATGGAACAAACTGTGAAGCGTTTTGTCAAGGGATCGCAGTGTGAACTGAAGTGCATCTCACTTGCTATACCATTCATATATTCAGTTATATATAGCACCCGCCGTTTTCAACACAGTTCTATGAGGGCGACATTGGGCATCAATCCACTTAGTTATGGATTTCAACTGTCCACTCACAAACCAGGTTGCACATGCAAGCACATTAGGGTATGGGGTTGATATGATCGACCCACCAAACATGGACGGTTTCAGATCTTAAACAAAATTTGTGGCTTCATTTGGTATATACATGATTAATTATACATGTATATGCGTGTGTGTATATACGTATATATATATATATGTATACAAATATGTATGTATGTATGTATGTATGTATGTATGTATGTATGTATGTATATATATATATATATTTGACCCATACCTTTTACCTTTTCTTGGGTTTGGCAAAGAAATGCTGATATGTTTCCAAACAATGTGATTTTGGTGATGGGTTTACCGACTCTTCAGACAACCCCACTCTTGAAGACACCCCCACTTTCGACCCAGATGATTAATGTATGGGTTTGAATCATCCATTTTTTTTTACAATGGGGTTACATGTGTATGTCCATGGCGAGCCCTGACCCATATGGGGTGCGTATCACCATCGGTTTCGCCATTCAACATGAACGAGAACTTGGGTGGTCTTGGAGTCCCCCATTTTAGGACCCTCCCCATATGGGTATGGGCCCCTTCCATTATGGGTACGCATGATGCTATATGGATTAAATTCCATAAGTAGCAGCTGCTATGAGCAGCAGATTACTAGGTATCCATAGCCATATGGAGGTTTCCTAACATGGGGGTACCATAAATCATCGACGGATTTTCCCATCAAGAACATTGTCCAGCTATACCTCCATGGCTATGGAAACCCGCCAGGACTACAAGGGCATCACTCCCTTGGGCTATGCCATCGGTGCCAACCGCATCGCTGTGGTGAAGCTCCTCTTGGACAGCCGCGCCAATCCCTATGCCGTGGACAGCTCAGGCAACAGCGGGCTGCACTACGCAGCGGGATATGGCCGAAAGGAACTCTTGGAGTCACCTGGTGAAGGAGTTGAGGCGTTGGGATATACATGGGGATAGCAGAATTTGGGTCATTGAATGGTTGTTTAATTTTCAGGCTGCGTAACAAGGACTATGGTATAGAATTGTGGATGTTTACTTCGTGAATTTGATGTTGAAGATGTTGTTTCCGAGCCGAGCCCTCCAATTGGCGTCGCTTTTGGACCGAGGTACCTGCTGAAGGTGGGCGCCAATGTGAATCAGCCGAACGCTCAGGGTCTCACACCTTTAGGTGCAGCCACACAGAATCGCCAGGAAGCCACTATGGCGGTCTTGAAGGCCCATGGTGCACAGTAGAATCGACAGCTGACCCTGGCCCCAAAAAACTTTTGGGGACCCACCTCCCATCCCAAAGGGGTTCAGAAGTTGTGTCTTTTGATGTTGAAAAAGGCACATTTTCAGACTAAAGATGGGCAACAGCAGTTCACATGACCCGTTGGAAGGAGATGTTTTGGGTCGTGTCTACACACACTGGCTTTTTTAGGGCTTCCGCCGCGTGCGATTGCTGTGAACCTGCCTTTTTAAAGCAGAGGGCATGTGGAATTCCAACCTTAGCTGCCTTAGCTCAATGCTTGAGCACCGGTACAGTCTACTTCAGACCAAAAGCTGCTGGGACATTTTGGAGTCTAGCAAGGCTCGTGTCAGGTGGTTCGCTTCCAAGAACTTAAGAATTTTGGGGCTCCCATTTCCACCAATCCATGGTTTGCTATGCAGGAAACCAACAGTTGGGGTATTCAGAAGGGTATTCCGCTTTTGGACACTCTCATGTGACTGCTTGTAGAATGGTGAACAGTTTTTTTCCAGCAATGGGATGCCTGGGAAGAACAAAATATCAGGGTGGGAATCTCCTGATCCATTGATGTGCTACATCCACTTTGGCTTCAGAACAGAGAAACGCGCACACCGGGGGGGATTGTTTTCAGTGCGTGGCCTTATCCGGTTCCAGTTGCGATTTCCAGTTGCTTGGCTGCGAGTTGGCATTGAGCTGCTGGTGGCCACTTGCTCCTCTCCAGTCGTATACCCTCTGGTAAACTAACATAGCTATTGAAAATGGCCATAGAAATAGTGGATTTTCCCATTAAAAATGGTGATTTTCCATAGCTATGTTAAATTACCAGAGGGTACCACATTAAAAGAAAGTCGGCACCCAGAGATGCGACCCGCCCAAGGTCTCTCCTAGGGTCATGTCAGCGCCAGTGGGGCAGTTGGCAGTCGATGAGTATGGTCACTGGGCTGAATGGGACATTCGCTTGCCTTGGCTTCGACGGATTTTTCGGTTATCTACCTATTAGCGCACTGATGGGTGGGTCAACTTGGATATGGTCTGGGTTTACCACGTTTCTATGAACACTACTAGCAATCTGTATTTCATGGGGCCCTGAGCCAATATTAACTTGCACGGTTCACGTCATTCTTGATCTGATCATGAAGCATTGGAATCCAGATGTCAGACAGCCGCCCAAGTTCTTGGCACCCAGGCAATCCATTCATCATTTTGGAGGACCTGAAACTGAGCTGTGCCACGGCGGTCTCTATATATCCAGACGAGTTGCGGGATATTACCCATCAGTGGCGCATCAGAAAAGAAACACCTTTGTACCAAAACATACTTATTTGCAAATACGGGAACGGGTCAAAACCTATCACTTTGGGGATTATTCACATCTACAATCACCAGCTATTTCGGAATGAACACGCCCGCCATAAATTCTGACAATATGTAAAGACATCAGTAGATCTACAAAAAGTGGGATCCAAATATCTACCGAGATGTTAGGTTTGTCCAATACCAACTGTTCCAATGGAACCCTTGGGCTCCTCAGCGGTTCAGAGTCGGCCGAAGCAACAGACCGCAGCAGTTCCAGCCGAACTGGGCTGGGGAGGCTTGGCTGCAGAAATTGATCCACTTGGTATGTCTTGGTATTGATGGGCTATTCATGGCTGATTTTTCTCCCTTTTATTTGGAGGCTTGATCATTCGACCCATAATTCTGAATGGAAGAAAGATGATCCTTTGATATCGTTTCAATGTGTGCAAAAAATGTTAGGTACTTCACGATATCGACCAGAGCCAACTCTTCCCCTGCCCGCTGCTCTGGGGTGTTGCACGACCCCATGTGCAACAGAAGTCGCTGATCCTTGATGTTTCTGGTGTGAAATCGGTGAAAGATGACCATGAGGTATCAGTTCATCCCAACATCATTCAGCATCATCCAACCATCAACCATCCATCCATAAAGACGTCATCCAGCCATCTACAGGTGCCATAGGGTGCCATGGAGGAGGAAGATATTGCCGAAGAGCTCCCCCAAGACGAGGTAGGAAGCTGCTGTCTGAGACTAGGTTATCCAGGTGCAATAGTATCCACATAGATCCACATGGATAATATGAAATATATTGTCATATGTGTGTAAATATATATATATATACACACATTATATACAAGTTATACACAAAACATTGCTATACATGTTATACACAGAACATGGCTGCAGTAAACGTTTTAATATCATCACATAGTATTTTTCTGTTTGGGGGGAGAAGTGAGTTTGTTCAAAACATGAGCAAACACACACACACACACGGATCATTCACTTTTGGTGGATCAACAAACAACCAAGGAAACCTGGGTTGAAGATGTGGTGATTTCTTCATTCAACCCATTCTAGAACCATCATTTCAGAGAAAAGGTTTTGTCCTAGAAGCGGATAGCCGGGATAGTGCTCTTTTGGTCCTATAGAAAAGCGGGACTAGGGGAATTGGTATTTTGGAGACTGATGCTCGACTTGAATTAACAGCAAGCAATCGTTTAGACTGTTGGAGCCTGGATGACTGAGGGCACATGAGCCTGCCATTTTCATTCTGCTGAAGAATCATGGTCATGAGGCTTCATAGCTGTGGAAGCTATCACGAAACCGAGGCTTGCATATCATTTTCAAGAAGAGAGAAACTATGAGAACCTCCTAGTAGTAGAGGTCTTAGAAACATCGAAAGCATCGCCTTGTCAGGCCATGGAGGAAGCCGAGGAGGGCTTCGAGGAAGCCTTCGAGGCAGAGCCTGAGGACGCTGAGGCCGAGGCCGCCGACGATGCCGAGGGCGAGGCCGAGGCCGAAGTCTTCGAGGACACCATGGAGGACGCCGACCCCGAGGCCGCGGAGGCTGAGGCCGAGGCCGAGGAAACCTTCGAAGATGCTGTGGACCCGGACCTCGACGCGGAGGCGGAGGCCGTGGAAGCCGAGGCCTTGGAAATCGACCATGGCGTTGAGGAGCTGGATGAATTGGACGCACCTGAAGTTCCGGAGGAATTTGTGGCTCAGCACGGAAATTACCCTGATTTCGTGACATGTTTTCTTTATCAAAATGTTCAATTTGTTGTGGACCATTCACTACGCTGTAGCCTGGTCTAATTATATACGTCTGAGAAAAGACACCCCAAGAATTCTTGTACAGACCGGGATTGACAGCTCACGAAAAAAATCAGACCAGCAAAAAAGTATCCATTGACATTTTTTATACCAACTGGAAGAGGGCCAGCGCTCAAATGAGTGTTTTGGAATGCATTTTGCTATTCATTAAACTTTCTCTCAAGGTGTGTCCGAACCAAAACATGTAGCGCTTCATTGCTGCAGCTATTGTGGATGCCCTCCATTTTGCCCTTGGCAAAAGCGGAGAATATTTTTGTCAATCCGAAAACGCCGCCCAAAAGCATTTGTCTTTTGGCAAGACATTTTTTTCTCTTTTCAAAACTGCATTTGAAAACATGTTTTTCTGTCAAATGCATTTCTTATAACTGTCTTCCTCTCAAACAGGTTTTGGATGTCATTTCTTTTCAAGCAAGTATTCTCAGAGTTTTATTCATTTCGGATTTTTCTTGCATTTGCCATCCTTTCATTTCTGAGCAATGTGTTTGTTTTTCAATTTTCTGGCTTCTAAAAAGCTGACATTTCCAGATATAATTATATATATATATATATTTTTAAATAGCATCTTTTTTGCGTTCAGGTTTTATAAATTTGTCTTTGGTGTGGCAAATGCCCGCCCACTGACTCGACAACATTCGACACCAATGGATTCTGGCGTTATTTGCCACCACAAAATCCCTAGGCAGATTCAGCCAAGTTTGAGATGATGATCCTGATTGACTTTTCATATGCCTGGGCATCCCTGTGATAGTTGTACCAACAAATGGCTTGTCCCATGGGTTTACTGGTAAAGTGGCCCCAGCTGTACAGGGTTCGTAGAAAAAATGATCTGCCGTATGTCAACTGCCAAAAGCGACCAGCAAAAGGGGTGACTTTCATATTTTCAGGTTGGCTTCAAAACCACCATTCCCAGAATTGAACAAGATACATGGCGAGCCCCTTTTCTTTTGAGAAAAGCATGGCGAGTGAGTTTCCCAGTTTCCGGCCAAGGAGGAACTTCAGCAGGTCCTTGATGAGAAACCTCCATCTCAGCCGTGGTGGTTGAAACGCGCCTTTTGGAAAGTTCGTCCCTTGGGCGAATTGGGATGGGTTCCCCTGACCTTTTTGAAACGGGCCAGGGCCGAGGCCAAAAAACCAGTGCCGTGTTGCGTTGATCATTTGGACATGGCCACCCTTTTTGCTGCTGGTTGTTGGTGATTCCATTCTGGGGCCAAATATGGACGATGTATAATTATATATATATGTATATATATATATTGTATATATGTATCATACATATACATATATTACATGGACTATAAAAACTATTATCTATAAATAGTTTTGAACATGGAATATAAATCAGGACATGAATACGCATATACTGTAAACATCATTTATAACATATATGTATATATATACACATTCATAGACAGATAGAGATATACATAAATATATACCTTACCTTACCGTATCTTAGCTTATCTCATCTAATCTTACCACACGCTACGTTCGTTACGTTACGATGAATATGTTACATACACTACACTACACTGCACTACCCTACGCTACACTACCCTTCGCTACGGCTACGCTACGCTACACCACACCAAAATACACTACATTACATTGCATTACATTACAATTCTCTCTCTCTCTCTATATATATATATATACACACCACACAACAGTTATAACATATAAACAATGAATATCACTGTATATATATATATATAATATAATACACACACACACACACTATAACACCATGATTCATAGATCATGCATACTAATCCTATAGGAGGAATCTGACCTGAGGAGAAGGTCGCTACGTGCTGCGGCTCCGACAGAAGATGAGGCGCTGAAGCGGATGTGGCTAGGGCTTGGGTTGGGGGAAAGCTGGGGGTTGGGGAAGGGGTTGGGGTTGGGGAAGAACCTGAGGAGTGGAAGCATCCGAGATGTTGCCGTTGTGAAAATCTCGTGAGCCCCAAAATTTGGACGGCCCAAATCATCGTAATGGCCGCAGTCACAAGTGCCTGCAGATCCAAACCATTTTTAGACAGACCCATACGTTGGAGACTTCATAAATCCTCCCTTTTAGAAGAGTTTAGTCAGTTTAGTTTCATGATTTCATGATTTTCGAAAGGTCGAAAGGGCACCCCTTGGATTTTTGGTGCTGTACGGCAGGACAGCGAAAGATGCTGAGGCCTTTTGCGACGCACTGGCCAAACAGATCGAAGAGGCCATGCGGTGGAGGTAGTGGCCAGGTACCCCAAGGACAGGAAAGAAACTGAGGAATACTTAGAGTAAAATGTAATAATTGGGTTCTATTTAAAATTCCTGTGTGAAGATAGTTTCTGCAGAATGAAATTACATGAGCGAAAAAACAAGTGAGTCTTTGGGATATGAATCAGCAAGGATAATAGTCTCGGGATGATCCCCTTCCGAGAGTTTTCTGTGGTGCATCGATTGCAATCCGCCAGTCAGATGCAAGCAGTGCATGTGTTGCATATAGATTTTCGTTAAGCAGGCTAGTAAGATGTAGATTTTCGTCAAGCAGGCTAGTAAGATGTGCGTGTAGGTCAAACCCCGGATACCCCGGCGATCCCTGGCACCCCAATATCAACAAATTTTTCATCAGTTTGTGAAGTCGGGGATCACAATCTACCTAACTCACAGAGACTCAGACACACGCATTGAACATATCCAGGCGAAGGAAAACGACCAAATGCTGGTCTTTGAAGACTTTGATATCTCTCAGTCTCTTGGACCGGAATTCAGGGCCTTTCCTGGTGGTTTCCCGCACCCATCGTTCACCCGGGTTGGAACTGGACAGAAGTGGACAACAATCTGTGCGTCCAAACGCTTCCCCCCAAAAATGGCTAGTACTTCACATATCTTCACATCACTTTTCTGGCCATATATCAATCATATTTAATCATATTAGGCTTTGTCTGAAGGTAAACCGTCTAACCTCATGCATTGAATGGTCCAATGTATTCCATTTACCCATCCCTGCCGAAAGTGTTTTGGTGAATCCACGGTGAATCAGGAATCCCATCCCCAATGAGCAGATTGAGATGATGTTCTCGTTGCTCACGGACACCACGGTGCAGATCGAACGTCTCAGAGCCTTTGGCATTCCGACCTTGGACGATGCGGCAGCCGTGATGCTGTCGGGCTGGCTACAAGGCGTTCCGATCGCGTTCGTGCAGTGCTTGGGGAGACGAAATGAGTGGTGAAGCCAGTGCCGTTTTGTACTCCAATTTCATAGATATTCTGAATCAGGGTCAAGCCAGGTTGTATATATATATATATTATATAATTATATATATATAATATATATATATATAATATGGGTATATTGTAGTTTTGAAGGCATCAAAACCAACAGGGATGAGTGCGTGACCTTTTGTAGGTGTGGTGCCTGAGACAGCTCCAACTGAGCTTCATCTCAGCGACTGCGCGATTACCGCAGTAGGTTTCAAGGCTATCATGGTTGCTTGGTGGCGATGGCTATCCCTCTGTGGATGATTTTCCCACTATATAAAACTGGCCATTTTACCAGAGGGTATCCCTCTTGCGTTTGATCAGAACGGATCAAAACATATATCACAACCTATAGGACCTATATCATATGAAGGGGGGATGAAGATCCAAGAAAGAACCGACAATTTGTTTGTGAAGTACAGGGTGGCTTTTGACCCACGACAAGTCATGCTGTTTCCGGCTTATCTGATTGATAGCGTTCAGGAGAGCCAAGATGGAATTTCGCAAGGTGTCACATGTAGACATTTGTGGTGGGTGATATCTCCCGTCATGGGGTGCAAACACCCCATACTATTTACAAAACCACTAAACAAATATGATGAAATCAGTTATGTCGCTCACTATATGTTACCTGCAAGCAATCTGTCTTTCTGTCAGCCTTGGGAAAGTAATCTTCATGTAGATTTGTCGTGATATCAGTGATATATATATATAGCGCACATATATATATATATATATATAGTGATATCCCATTTTGGTTGCTGAACATTGTCACATTCTCCTGATGTAAGGAAGCCCTCAGTGAGAACGGAACCTTCCCGGCAGATGACCCCAAAAAGCCGGACGAGGGCAAGCTGCCGGTCTATTTGAGGACGCTGAAAGTGACACGAAGCGTTTCAAGATTTGGTCTCCAAATCGGAGAAGATATACATTTTCCATATTTTTCCATGATTTTCACAGTTTTTCGCCACATCGTTTGATGCTTCCAAGGCTGTTGGCACATGCTTCCCCTTTTCTTCTCCCTATGGGGACTTTTGAGTTACCTGCAATCGGTGAATCCAAATGCTCCCGAAGCAAAAAGATGATATGTGCCATAGCCAAAAAATCTGTTAGATTAATCCAGATTGGAGTATGGTCATCAATCCACTAGGAATTTATATATATATATATATACCCGTTATCCCCAATGATGGTGGGACAACAAGCCATTTCATCCCATCGAGCTTGACCATGGCACATATGGCAAGGGGTCATGATATCCGTTCTACCCCAAGATTACAGTTCACGGGAAACAGGATTTCCAATTTGGAAGTGGGAGTTCGTCCCATTTTTCAGACAAAGCATGACAAAACCATATATATAATAATATATATATATCATTCCATGGGTTGACCTTGCACCAATTGGAGGATTGAAGACAACTACATCGACAACAGCATCATTCAAGAATCCATCGATGAGGGTGTTGCTACCGCCATGAAGAAGAAGGACAAGATTGAGCACTCGGACACCGTGAAATGCCGAATTTTGATTCGCGGAGATGAGAAGGAGGATAACCCCTACAAGCAGAAAGAGGGTGAACCGCCAGACCCCGCAGATGCCCCGCCTCCCAAGCAAGTGCGAGAGAAGGGCAAAGGAAAAGGACGGTCAGGCAAAGGATCCAAAGGATCCAAAGGACGAACCTATCAATACTGGGGAAGCTCATCTCGGAAAGATAGCGAGAAAGGTGGCAAGGGCGGCAGATGGGAACGGCAAGAGTACCACACTCCAAAGCCACGTTCAGAGTACTCTGAGTGGCAGTCAAGTAGAAAAGTGACCTACAAGGACTCAAATGACAAGCCAAACAAATGGTCCAAAGATTCAACCTGGGGGCGGGAGAGCAAGCAGACAAAGTACGACGACAAGTCATATGACAAATACGACAAGTCGTACGACAACTATGGGAAGAATGAGAAGTATGAAAAGAACAATTCCAAGGACTCGTGGTCAAAGCAGACTAAGGATGACAAGTGGAATTCCAAGCAGAGCAAGGACGACAAGTGGAATTCTAAGCAGAGTAAGGATGACAAGTGGAATTCCAAGCAGAGTAAGGATGACAAGTGGAATTCCAAGCAGAGTAAGGATGACAAGTGGAATTCCTCGAAGTGGGACTCAAAGCAGGATTCCAATCGAAACGATCGGGACGACAAGTGGAAATCCTCAGGCTCAAAGTCCTGGGAATCCAATTCCAACTGGGAGAAGCAGGGCGTGGCTGCCTATACCGGTGGGCGGTCCCAAGCCCAAAATTCCCAGAAATGGGACTCAAAGGGATCCTGGAAGGAGGACAGTTGGAAGAAAAGCTCTGAGTCGACCGAAAATGGCCGGGGGAGTTACGGTCATACGCCCCGGCCGAGCCCCAAGACCAGCTATTCCAGCCCTAGCACGAGCAGTGTTTCGGCGGTCCCCCGGGCTGCTCAGAGCAAGATCAGCGAGGCTGAGCGAAGCAGACGCTGGGGTGACAGGGGTGACAGTGGCAAAGGGAAGAGTTGGAGCAGAGAAGATGGCTCCAGAGGTAAAAATGCAAAAGATTCAAAGGAGGGAGGTGGCAAGAGCGGCTGAGCTGAAATTGGCCAACTTCCATTCGCATCCGATTAGAAAAGTGAGATCATATTTACCATAGTCGCTGTCCCAAGGCTTGGTTGGCCGCAAGCCTGCACTGATATGATCCGATATTTCCAGAGTACCAGTAAGGGCCAGCAGAGGGGAGGGTGTTGACAACAGCAGCAGGAATTGATGCCATCAAAGGAATTGATGCCATCAAAAGTGGGGCAATTCCAAAAAGCTTCGCTTTTCCGAGAAGCAGAGCTGCCATTCATTTCTTCCTGACCCATCCTTATTCTCTTTATCCGGCCCCCTCCATCCCCAGTCCCAGTGATCCGCCGTAGTCTGAGGTCAAAGTTCCAAGGAAGCCAAAGGCAAGGGGAGATCCAAGAGCGAACCCTTCACGGCCTTCCGCGCGCCCACGCGGGGCTCTGCCGCCGAAATGACGCGAAAGCGTCCCGGAGGCTCTGAGGCGCCTGAGGGCAAGAGACAGAAGACCTCAGCACCTGCAGGAGTGGGTTGAGGGGGTCAGCATTGGGAAGATGCAGATGACGTAAATAGCGGCCCATGCACACTGAAATCTACCAAGATGATCCAAGATGGAAATTCTTTGCATTTTTTTCCGTGAGTTTCTTGTGTTGGGAGACGTGAGAGCCTGTCACAAGGCAGATACCAGAGCGTCATTGAACCCTCTGGCAACAATTGTAGATGAAGCACTGACGCAGCAAATCTCCCCTCTTTCCCAGCCATCTGCAGGATCTGGGCGTGATAGTTTGCCTCCCAACTGGGAGAAGCATTGGAGTGACCAGTACGGTACGCATTACTACTGGAACAAAGAGACAGGGCAGTCGACCTGGGACGTGCCTACGGCTTGATCTGACCAGAGTCATGCCGATTCCAGGCGATGCAAGGGAGAAGGTTGGAATCTATAAATCATATAAGTCATATAAGTCACACACACACACACACACGTGTGTGTATATATATATATACATACATATACATACATATACATACATATACATACATACATACATACATATACATACATATACATACATATACATACATATACATACATACATACATACATACATACATACATACATACATACATACATACATACATACATACATACATACATACATACATACATACATACATACATACATACATACATACATACATACATACATACATACATACATACATACATACATACATACATACATACATACATACATACATACATACATACATACATACATACATACATATTGTGTATATATATATATAAGTCACTTAGCTTAAAAACATATGACTCATATAAGTAAGTCATTAAAACTCAGATACCTTTTTGCCATTTGGAAAATCGACAGCACCATCATCTCACCCCAAAAACTTGCGCCCCTTTGTGTCGTTCAAAGACATCATTTCTAAATATTTCTTAAGCGCTTTGCATCGTCATAGAAGGTGCTGACCCGGAGGGGTGCGCCACCATGGGGCACCAACTGCACCAGTTGTGCCGGGAGCCCCACGTCCCTTCCAAGCGCGTGCTTCAGAGCCCGCTGGGGGCGTCCCCTCGAAGAATCGACCCCAACTAATTGGCCGCAAAATGGTTGGACCAATGAACAAATGCTGAACAAATGCATCCAAGAAATTCTGATATGAATTTTGATCGCGCCTTTAAAAAAAGTGCTGGGGGCTGCCAGGGAAGCTGGGTGATAAGCTACTAGTAGAGGAGTAGAAAAGGGATGGAAAGTGCCAGGAATCATCCCCACGAGGGAAAGCTGTGTCAGACAATATGTCATTCCTCCGTGATGCCATGTTTTTCGATGGGTTGATGAACGGAAGATCCTGCAACTTCCACCTCGAAAATGCCATCGCAATGGTAATCACAGAACAAAACCGGATCAATTCATTGGGTGCTGAAAAATTCAACATTTGTGCAGGAGCAGGCGAAGAAAAAGCGACTCTCGGGGCTGGACGCTCACAAGGCGTGCGGATAGGTCATTTTTGTTCCCGGCCCTATGAAATCCCAAAACGAAACCTCTGCCAGTTTGACCTGCACCCAGTTTGGGAAATCGTGTGGTCCACCCTGGTCAGCTTCAAGTCAGAATCTTGATGTGCGATCAGTCGCCTGTTCTTGATTGCTGGAAGACTTGGTAATGCTTTTCTTGTGGTGCAAAGGTATGAGTTCATTGTTCTTCTAATAGAATTGCCAAGAGCTGAGTTCTTGCAACTCCATAGCAATCATAGTCTTGAGGTCCTTGTGGCTGTCTTGGCCAGGCGAACATTCTTGCGGCCAAGGCAGTTTCTGACTCTGCCCGGGCCGCGGCGCAAATTGCAGAAAAGACTTCACCAATAGGATTGACCGCGCCAAATACTGCAGAATTCCCCAAGTAGCAATGATGAAGTTTGTCCTAGCCACGCGCATCTCTGTGCGTGGCGAACATCGAATCTACAAAATGCCGGAGGTCTCCAGGAATCACATCCACTAGGAATCACCCAGACAGTATACCCAGCCCTCAGCCAATCCCACCAAGGTAAGAAGCTCGATGGGACCTCGAGGGATGGACAAGATGGTGGTGGGCCCTGACGGGGACCGGGCACTGCCGGGCACTGCCGGGCACTGCCGGGCACTGGGAGAAATTGAGACCGTTGCTGGTCTGAAACCCTCGCTTTCCCGCAGGATGTGACCGTCACGAACGATGGGGCCACCATTTTAGAGAAGATGGACGTCAATCACCAGATTGCCAAGTTGCTAGTAGAGCTCTCCAAATCTCAGGTAGGGATGGGGAGGGCTACCATTGTTGACCACCAGAGCTATGAACAGACCACCTCATCCATCAACAGCTGAAGTGGGTCATCCACGGGCCACATGGGTTGTGTCTGAAAATTGGGGAATAAACCCTGGTTTCTGGCCAACAATTATAGATCACTGGGAAAATGATGTTGAAATAGAGAAGTTCTTCCCCCCATCATGTCAGGTACCGAACCCAAATCTCAAAATCTTAGGTACCAAACCGAAATATCATATTAAGTTGATCTATCATATTCTATCACATTCTATCCTTTTTTTTTGAAATATATATCCCATGATTATCGCGAAATAGGTGTCTCATCTATCCCTTTTTTTTTTTCGCCCTGACGGAGTCGCGAGGACCACGAGATTGGCGATGGCACCACTGGAGTGGTGGTCATGGCTGGAGCGCTGCTGGAGAAGGCTGGAGATCGGCATTTCACCTGGGGATACCTGGGGTCCCCTTTTTCATGGCAAAAGGGATGGATAAAGATGGATATAAATTGTGACACAAAGAGAAAGAGAGATATACATATATATATATATACTGTATATATATATGTATATCTCAAGAACACAAACGCGCAATACCAACTTTGGTACAATTTGAATTGGCAATGGCTGCTGACCGTTTGCAAGAGGT
The DNA here is from genome assembly GCA_947184155.2 of Cladocopium goreaui. NCBI lineage: Eukaryota > Dinophyceae > Suessiales > Symbiodiniaceae > Cladocopium > Cladocopium goreaui. The sequence continues at coordinate 357,492 of CAMXCT020004257.1, read as the reverse complement.
TTACTGGGTTTTGTTTACCAAAAAGGTGCGGAGTTCCACTGGACCCATGATTTTGATCACCTGGAAGGATCAACAGGATTTCAGTGACCACGAAGGAACAACACAAAGAAAACCAACTTATACATGTACTGTGTATGTGTATTTATATATATATATATTCATTTACATATATATATATATACATATGTATGAATATATATATGTATGAATGTATATATATATAGATAATACATTATATATATGTATGTATTGTATTGTATTGTATTGTATTGTATTGCATTGCATTGCATTGTATTGTATTGTATTGTATTGTATTGTATTGTATTGTATGTAATGTATGTAATGTATGTAATGTATGTAATGTATGTAATGTATGTAATGTATGTAATGTATGTAATGTATGTAATGTATGTAATGTATGTAATGTATGGAATGTATGGAATGTATGTAATGTATGTAATGTATGTAATGTATGTATTGTATGTAATGTATGTAATGTATGTAATGTATGTAATGTATGTATGTATGTATGTATGTATGTATGTATGTATGTATGTATGTATGTATGTATGTATGTATGTATGTATGTATGTATGTATGTATATATGTATCTATGTATCTATGTATCTATGTATGTATGTATGTATGTATGTATGTATGTATGTATGTATGTATGTATGTATGTATGTATGTATGTATGTATGTGTGTATGTATGTATGTATTGTGAATTGATCACACTGGTAGGGACCCTTCGCTTATATGTAATTTATTAATTTGATATACTGTAAATGTGTCATCTAGGGACGTTTCTTGAAGGGTCTCCAATTCACCAAGAACAGCTGGAGCCTCCGCAACTGTCTGGCCAAGCTTATTCAGCGCGTTCAGCTGCATCAATGCATGGACGACATCCTGGGCACATCGAGTCGCACCGAGAAAGGTTTGAGCTGGACACTTGCATGACTTGAGTCAATGAACTATGCAAGTATGTATATGATATAACCAGTGTCTGACACTATTATGTCACAGTCTCAATCTCTAAGCGGTGTTTTACACTTTCTGAAATAATGCTACAGCCACTACTTCCACCGACATCCCATGAGCCAAGTGGGATGCCGCAGGCGGGGTGCCAACCCTCGAAAGTCACATCATCGCAGTCCAACAGAGTCAGAGTGTGACAGCATTGGCCGTAAGGCTTGACCTTCCTTTAAAAGGTAGTTTATTGATGTTTATTGTTGTTTATTGATGACATTATGAATATATTACCCAGGGTATGATGCACGATAATAATAACCTCTGGCAAACTAACATAGATGTGGAACAAATATTAGCAACCCTGGCTTAATAGATATGGCTATGGATCAATACCTATACATACCATTTTTAGTGGGATGAACATCCATTTACCAGCTATTTTGATGTTCACCAGGGGTACCAGGGTTTTGGCCCATCCCCATATAAATAACACAACTTGGGTGCCGTCGAACGTCGTCACGTTGTTTTCCTCCCAGGCCCTGGAGACTTGATGCCCTTGCACATCCACCTGAACGCTGTCTTTGGGGATCTCGTTTGGGTCCCGAAGCATCAGGGATTTCAAGGATGGCTTATGATTATCACCTATTAGTTAGCTATTGATCATATATATATAATATAAAAGGTATATAACATGTATTTTTGTAATATAATATTTATAAACTATATAATATAGATCATCTGTATAAAAGAGATATTGTGTATATAATATATTATTTATATATTATATACAATATATAGAATATATAAAATGTAATTTAAATTACATATATTATAAAAATATACTTTGTTTATATATATATTATATATATATAGAATAGTTTTTTTTTTTTTTTTAAACGTATGTATATATATATCAATAATATAACATTTAATGTATAAAATATAGTATATATATAATCTGTAATATATAATATATAGTATATATATTATGAATCATATAAGATATATATATATATATTTAAAAAAATATAATATCTATCATGTCTATAATATCTTCAATATGCAATGTATTTAATAAATTAGAATATATACAATATATTTTATATATAGAAGATAAATAATATATATATAATATGATATAATATATATATAATCTCTCTCTATATATATATATATATTTAATATAATATATATATATATATTTACTACATACATAATGCCTATAATATCTATAGTATCTATAATATCTATAATATCTATAATATCTATAACATCTATAATATCTATAATATCTATAATATCTATAACATCTATAATATCTATAATATCTATGACATATAACTTAAATTTAGAAAATAATATATATAATATCTATAATATCATATAATATATATCATATAATATATATATATATACAATATATATATATATATTATATATATATACAATATATATATATTATATATATATATATTTACATATATATTATTATATATGTATATATATAAATATTTATATTTAGATATATGTTTATATAGAATATGTGATATATAAGATATAATACATATGTATATATATATATATTTAGCTTAATTTAATATATATATATATATATACATAACTGAATTTAATATATACATTAATATATACATATATATTTTTATTAGTATATATATAAATATGTTAATATATATATATTATTATATTTGTATTATTATATATATATATATATTTATCACCGTGATTACTATGGCTACTGGTATTATCATGAGATATCAGTGGCCAATTATGCTTCAGGTCAGCTGACACCAAGGCACCACTGGAAGATCTGTGGTTTCGGAAAGCGCGGCTGAGCAGCTTCGTCGTCATTGACGAGGCGTGGTTCGAAGGGCAATGGCTGTGATAACAGGTGCCGGCACTAAGGAGGGCGGATTTTTTGGGTGATACATTTTAAATACATTTTAGTTCATTCACTTGGAAAAGAAATGGGTAGCGAGCTGCTTTGTACGGAACGGTCGGAGAGCTGAATACCTGCCAGGATGGGATTCCCAGACAAAATGGTGGAGTGCCAGTATGCTGCAACCCCTCAGGCAGGCTGGCACCGTTTTACTTGAAACAGATCTCTTCAAACACATGCGCAAATCTCCAAAATGATGACAAAAACAGAAGTGTCGATGTCCTATTTCTATCCGTTTTTTTTGAACCTTTTTTGCTTCAAAAAAAAATCATAAAATCATCCAAATCCTTATTGCTTTTGAGTTGGAACCAGGTCGATATGGCGGCGTTTGCACATCAGACTGCAGGCAGATGATTTTGGCTGAGCATTGGCGTTTTTTCTATTGTGCAGTGAAACTAAATGATGGCTGGAAATGTCTAGGTTGTGCCGGTTGTGCTTGATGAGTAGCTGCAGAAACGAATCTGAGACGTGTGTATATACATACATAAATACATATAAGCACATGTGCCATTGAGATCCATTGACAACTTTTTCAGATGCCTTTTGCTACAGGATGTTCCCTCATTTTTTTGAATGTCATTTGGGTGTGTCCCAACAAATTCGTGAACAGGCCAAATAACTTTTTCATTTTCTACTTCAGGAGCAGCAAAACTGTCCATTTCCGGCCCAACATTTCCAGATAGACCAGACAGACTTGGTGCTTCTGTCAGTTTGGACCCTCGTTTCCAGAAAAGCAGCGCCCGGTACTTGGAAACGGAACGTGATTTCTGATGCCTCCAACTGCAACTGATCAGGGTGCAGTTCATTGAAACATTTTCATCCTGCAGGAAACCACCAGAAACGATGCCCAAGGCCCAAACAGAAGCGGAGCGTGCGTTTGCTGCACAGCAACAAGCGGAACATGCCAAGAGATTCAGAGGCGCCCGTCTCAAAGCGTTCAATTCAGAGTTGCACTATGAATTGTTACCGACATCTCTGATTTTTCCAAAGCCACAATGAACTCATCACCATCGCCGGAGGCGCCTCAGGTGGCTCTGGCGGCTCTGGCAGCTCTGGCGGCGGTGCTTCCGCAGGGCGTGGCGGCGGCACGGGCGGCGCCGGCGCGGGCGGCGCGGGCGGCGCGGGGGCGAAGGGCGCGAAGGGCGCGAAGGGCAGATCGGAGCCTACGAAGGAGGAGCTGCCAGGCGGGGGTCATGGATGTCATGGTGAAAGCCGACATGTGACCCTCTGAGCCATGTTACACCATGCTACAATGTTGTACTTAGATTACTTTGGCTAGACTTTGAGATTGTTGGCTTGGAGCGATTATGATGAGTCCCTTGATTGGTAGCTCAGATTTCAAAGAAAAAGGGAAAAGCTATTGCAAGAAGACCTTGCGAACATATTTGGACCTGGGGCAGGCTGACTCAGATCTGGCCTTGGCATTGGAATAGAAAGACAGTGGGAACAACCAAACGTTACAGTACATTTTTTTTGAAAAGAAAGAAACGCGTCAAAGATGTAATTTGACTACCCTCCGGTAATCAAACATGGCAATGGAAAATCCTCTAAATTGAGGTTTTGATGGAAACAACAACTATAAATGGGAGATCTTCCATTGCCACGTTTGATTACTTGAGGGGCCTAAGCCCAGCCTCCAGTTTGAGCTACTCTCACAAGTCACCTCTCTGAAAACCCGGAGCCAGGCCTGATTGGCAGATTCCGGGGAGCCAACGGCGAGTACAACCCCTACGGCCAGTTTTTTCCAGCACCACCTGAGCCACCAAGGACGGACGGCCATTTGGGCAGCTCCAGATTTTGGGATTTGGAGTCTCAAAATCGACGCCTCCCCAATGATCATCATTTTCCACTCAGACAGTACTATTTTGGGGGAACTTCCCCTATTTTGGGACACATATGAGATATGTCAGCATATGTCCATCTATCGGCCTTTTCCCCAGAGGTGGTCAAGTGGCTGACTTTTCAATGGTCGGAATGGTCGGTAGACAGTAGCTATGGTCATTAGACACTTTCCCACATTTGTTTTAAGGGAACCATGGCTTCCTGCGAGTTTTTTTTTCCTCTTTAAGAGGATGAAATATCTAGATCTTGGCCATTTTCCATAGCTAATATCAATACCTAGATATAGAATGATATAGACATAGATCATTAAGCATCATTGGATTATTAGATCTATCATATGCTATATCCAATGATACAGATATTGGTGACATTGGATTATATAAAATACCCAGAGGCATTAAGCATGCAGGCTTTGCATCCGCAGGAAGCCAGGCTTTTGGCCCTGGTTTCAAGAGAAGGAGGCGCCGACGAAGATAAATCGATTGGTCACCAAAAGTCAGGTTGAACAAAAATGAAATGATCGAGTTCATGTGAGTTCATGATATTAATATTGTATAATATTGTGTGATTATATATATATATATCATATATCTATATCTTCACATTTTCCCTTTGTGTCACACAACTTGGTCTACTTCAGGGTGTTCTTGCCGTTCTTGCCTCCTCCAGTTGCAGACGATGTCATCTCCCGATCCACAGTATTTTGTGACCAATTGGGCGTTGGCCTCAGGGGGACAACTGTGAAGTGAACGAAGAAACATTGGAATTTTGAAGGTTCCAACAACTTTAGAGATGTGGAGCTATAGATCAATGATGCCGTTTTGCATGTGGGGATGGGGGAAACACACAGTGGAACCATCAGGTTGATGGGGAGATGAAGATCCATTTGGAATTATTGCCAAAGTTGGGTGCAAAAATCAGGGACCTAGGGTGAAGTGACCCATACCTCCAAAAATCTCAGTTGTAAGGGAAAGAGTCCTCAATCCGATGTTTTGCACTTAGGCATGAAGCAAGTAGTGGAAGTTCGATCTGCTTGTTTTGTGTGGGGGGTTGTGACATGTGAACATTGAGTTGGATACCTTGATGGCAGGACAACATCTAATTTTGTGTGTTTACATGAGAATCAACTTGAAATTGGGTTTAAATCTGTATTGGGCAGACACCATGCTTTACTGAATTAAATTCTCCAATAGGTTTTAGCCATACACTTAGATTTTGAGTCCACCGATGCCGCATTCCTGTGATCGGCGGGTTTCTCCGCCGATCTCAGATGCGCCGAGCAAGCCACATGAACTACAAAGGCTGGGCTGAAGGTCAGCCGAGCGTCGGCCGAGATCGGGGTGCGGGGCACACCTGGCTACGACGGTAAGGGATAGAATATTCATATTGACGTATCGAGATGTGGGGATGTATCAAAACCAATCTTGCTATATTTGGGGGGATGAACATCCATTTACCAGTTATT
>CAMXCT020004257.1:343755-346255 GCA_947184155.2 Cladocopium goreaui | reverse complement strand
GGATAGCTTGGGATTCCTTGTATCAACTGACGACTCACAGATGAACCACTAGGCCCTCTGACATTGAAAGTGAAGAATGTTTGAGCCTGTTCATCACAGCGTGACGGAGATCGGCAATTTTTTTGTCAATGCCCACAGTGCTGTCCATTGAGCAGGGAATCGGGTGTGGAGTGCAGGACGTTGAATTATGTTGAATCCATTCCACATTGCTCGCAGCATCACTTGCCGCAGCTGTTTGAAGCTGAGAATGAGCCAACCCCCGAGCCGGCAGAGCTTTTGCAGAGTACCGCAGCGGTTTGAGGAACAGCCCTCCTCCAAGAAACCATTTGGAGAACTTCAAGACAAAATGAGATTAAACAACATACAGTCAGAATATCCCAAACCAAGTGATTCAGTGATAGGAAAATTCAGGAAGTCGATTTCACTCTACATCCCGATCACCGACAGCCATTGGGGACCATCCCCACACCCAGGTTTCGCCGCCACAGATTTTATCCAAGTCTTAGGCGTCCTGTGTCCTCCCAAAGCTATGGAGGAACTGAGTGCGGGAAAAAGAGTCTGAAGAATGAGGCAAAAGTCAGGAACTCAACCTCAAAACTTGCTGAACATTGGAGTTAAAAAACTCAAAAGTCAATGTGAGATATGTGAGTCAATGGGCAACCTGCCATTTTCAAAGTTGCCTGGTGAGAAACAAGACATCCACTCGGCAGTTTGTGTTCCACAGTCCAACTAAGGCGCGACAGCCGAAGCCCTCTTCCCCCACCCCCTCGCTCGCATCCCAGTGCAGGGAGGTCCCAAACTGCTTGCGTTATCTTGCGTTGGGATTCAAGCCCTTGAGATTTCAACGGATGGTTTCAACTGGTGCATTTGAAGGTTGCGCGCTGATGGTCCCTTGAAAGATAGGAGATCTAAACTGTTATTTTCTTACCTGCTCATGTCCATGAAATCACTCAGATGGTGTAATTAATCTGTTTTTTCTCTCTCTCTTCTTCTTCTTCTTCTTCTCCTTCTCCTTCTCCTCCTTCTCCTTCTCCTTCTTCTTCTTCTTCTTCTTGAAATCAACATTTTCCCGCAAGTTGCCTCTGGCAGATGCAGCCGTTCTTGTACAGCTCGCATGCCCTATCGTTTGATGCTTATGTGGGTTCAACGAATATTTGCCCCCAGAAAGTGAGTCTACCCATCCCATTTTCAGAACCCCCCAGATCGTATTAAATTAAGTTGGTTCGTTTTGTATCCCACTACTATTCGATTCATATTTTCGTCGAGTGCTTTCAAGTTGCTCAGGGCGGAGCTATTCACGACGCAGCGGCTACTTGCAGCGCAGCCCTCCCCGGCGGCGCAGCGACTCGCGGCGCAACTACCCACCGCGCAGCCCCCCACCGCGCAGCCCGCCGCCGCGCAGCCCGCCGCTGAGCCCCCCGAGCCGCGCAGCCGCCCGCCTCGACGGGCGAGGCGAGTCCGTCGGCGGAGCTTCTCACGGCGGGGTGGCTATCCCAAGGTTGGCTGGTGGGTTGAGGTTGGGTGGCATAGGCGGCATAGCCAAAACATGACAAAATTTTGAGGTGAGAGTTTAGATGCTGAAAGTCAACATCAACGGATTTGCTGAGATATATTGAGAATTTCGCTGCTTAATCATACGCAAGAATGACATGATATACAAAGATGATACACACGATTACACAGGTATTATACACATATGTACACACACATGGGTGTTACAACATGTCAGGACTCCAAAGGGGTTTGAGTGGGTTTACTATGCCAGTTACCGGCCAAGCCATTTTGCCAACGGCAGGAGCGTCGAAGTCCATACGGAAGAGAAAGCCGCAACCGCCAGAGTTCTCAGATGATGCTGGAGCTATAATGAAAGCAAGCGGGTTAGACCAAAAATGAGGTACTTAACCCCCAAATCCAGTAGTTGAAGAAGGTAGTTAACTTCCAAATCCAGTAGTCTGGAAATGTATGTTGCCTATTGAAACCGCCATAGAGTGGGGTATAGCTCATTTTTGATCATTTTTGGACAAACTGAATTCAAAAATCAGGAGCACATCCTGCCTGCGGATCGATTTCACTCGAAGATACTATTGGCAGGACCATGGTGACTGAACAAATTTGAACCGCGGATTAATAGTCCCTGACTATTACAGTACCATGGGTACCCCTATCGGCAAACTACGGATTTTTCCGTCGACATGGTAAAGCCAATAAGCCATCCCCAAGTCATCAGCAATTTATGGGATTCCAAGCATCCCCAGTCATGGTAGGTTATTGGGTTGCCAACATTTATACCACATGATTCCATGATTTGTTGTGTATAGAACCATTAGAACCTCTCCATTTGAAGTGCCGATTCGCGGACTCAAACATCTCCCAAGGTTCACGTTCTCGTGACTCGCGCGATGGGAGCCGGCAGAGCTCACGAAGGTGGGGAAAGCATGGCCAGAAGGCAACCGGCAACGGATATGTGCGGGTTTGACCAACAAAATTAACCTCAAAACAT
>CAMXCT020004257.1:286255-341255 GCA_947184155.2 Cladocopium goreaui | reverse complement strand
CATGGGGACCATGCCGTTTCCCATGATGCCACCTGGATGCACCTGATAGCGGCATAGCGGAACATCACCGATGTGTAGATGTGCCGGTTTTTTTTTCACTTTGCCATCTTCCATGGCAAACTGCTAGATTACCAGATGGTGCACATTGTTTTTGTTGAACTCCTTTCAGTGTGTTGGCCAGTTATTTTTAACAACAAAAGGACTGGTTTATCGGACACGGAATCTGCCAGCAGGTTTCCGCCGTTTTGGTCTTGGCCCATGCAAACGCCGGGCGATATGTCAGGTGTGGATGCTGGTCCAGTGATGGCTGTGCCCTTTTGAATCGCTACACTACCTGGCACTCCAATCAGGAAAACATGGAAGATGTTCCATGAAAATAGATGATGATCATTTTTTCAGCATTTTTTCCAGGTGAGATTACCAGAAGGTTTTCTTAGGCATGAAAAAAGAAGGGCAAACTCATGTGAGGTCGACCGACAGGCGCCCCCGCACCGGCTCCACAGCTTGGGACCACAGGGCCTGGATATAATGGGATGATCCACTGGTTGACTGGTGAATTTTCGTCAGACATTTTCAATCCTGGAAATGGGATGATCATGATGATGGTGATGGTGATGATGATGATGGTGGTGATGATGATGATGACGGTGATGATGGTGATCATGATGATGGTGATGGTGATGATGATGATGATGGTGATGATGATGACGACTGATGATGATGATGGTGATGATGGTGATGATGATGATGTTGATGGCTGATGGATGATTGATGATGAATGATGATTGATGATTGATGATTGTTGATGATGGTGATGGTGATGATGATGACGATGATGATGATGATGATGGTGATGGTGATGGTGATGATGATGATGGATTGACTGACTGACTGACTGACTGACTGATTGATTGATTGATTGATTTGATTTGATTTGATTTGATTTGATTGATTGATTTGATTGATTTGACTTGCTTTGCTTTGATTTGATTTGCTTTGATTGATTGGTTGATTGTTTGATTGATTGATTGATTGATTGATTGACTGATTGATTGATGATGACGGCGATGATGATGATGACGACGATGATGATGATGATTGAGGATGATGATGATGATGGTGATGGTGATGATGATGATGACGACGATGATGATGATTGATGATGATGATGGTGATGATGATGATGGTGATGATGATGATGATGATGACGGTGATGATGGTGATCATGATGATGGTGATGGTGATGATGATGATGACGACTGATGATGATGGTGATGATGGTGATGATGGTGATGATGATGATGATGGCTGATGGATGATTGATGATTGATGAATGATGATTGATGATGATGATGATGATGATAATGGTGATGATGATGATGGCGGCGACGACGACGACGACGATGATGATGATGATGATTGTGATGACGATGATGATGATGATGATGATGGTGATGATGATGATGGCGGCGACGACGACGACGATGATGATGTTGATGATTGTGATGACGATGATGATGATGATGATGATGGTGATGGTGATGGTGATGGTGATGATCCTCCGATCGACTTCCAGATGTTTTCAGCAGGGGTTGAAACCACAAGGTGAAAGCAAACAGATGCGCGAAATTGCCGAAATCCTGTGAATGGTGGTGATTTGCTGGGGATCATAACGGCATATAACAGCTATATTTATATATATATATATATGTGTGACTTGAGAGCACGGTAAATTTGTGGGAAGTTTGCCAGTATGGGTCAAAATTGGGTCCCCCGAAATGGGATGGTCAATAGAAAAATTGGCCTTCCGTGGTCGGCGCTGAAATTCGAACGCATACATAGTCTTCAAGGGAATTTATAATCACTTCCCCAAGGGGCCAATGGCATCTTTCAGCTCCCAATTTGAGGGGATATATGGGATTATACGATCCAAGAATCTTCGGAGATTCTCACAATCCATGATGGGAAATCGCACGCCACAAATATACAGTAGTGAAACTTGACACCCCAAAAAAACAACGCATAAATATCAAACCACTCAAACCAAAGAAAAAAAGGGACGAAGTTGTGGGTTTCTGGGAGGATCCCTCGAGTTCAGGATAAATGCCAAGTTGTAATCAACTGGGAGATCAACTGGAAAAGACACCCATCTAGCGATTTATACCAAGCAATTAACATCAACCTTCATGTTCCAACCATTTGCCAACCATTTCCCACCCATTTCCCCACTAAAAAAAGGACCATCCCCAAAAAGTATCTCCGCTCCGCGCCCAGGCGCAAACGTGTGGCCCGTAGCCGTAGCAGAAGCCCTGCGCAGGGCAGTTGTCGCTCAGCTAAGAAAGGCTGGGGGGTTTTCAAATCATGTTATAATTGAGATGATTACAATAGATGTACACACGTATATACTGTGTATGTAAATTACATGTATATACGTAATTAGATGTATTACTATACATGCAGAATTGTACATGTGTACGTGTAGATACACATAGTCATCATATAGTGACTATAGTGTACACATTTCTGATTATACATGTATATACAATACAGGTATAGTATATATATATATATAAATATGTACATAGGTATAGTGTATGCATGTAATAATGTATATATATTATACACATGTTTTCCCCAAACATATGCATTTGAAAAGCTGCCATAATCCACGCAACCACATTTTCGGGGAGGGTTATATTCAGGTCCATGGGTGATTTCTTGCACCCGACTGTTGGGAATCCCCAGCAATGGTCGACTATCCCTTACAACACCCTGGTTCCCCGAGCCCTCGCTGGAACGCACACCGGAACCGCCACAGCGGAACCTCAAATCACGCTGTTGCGGAAAAGCAACGGGGTTTATCATCATCACCAGCACCATCAGCACCATCAGCATTGCCATCACCATCACAGTCCTCATGTTTCCCGTCATCCCTCTTTTTCGGATATGCAACAAAAAGACTAATTGCAGTTAGTATCTGGTCAGTAAGTGGGGTCACAAGTCATAACCCACTTATCAATAGGACAATCCACTTAGGAGACTTACTAACCTAGCAAGATTTCAGTTAGGCTCTTAGTCAACACCATGGCATCAAAAAAGACCGAGGCAACGACTCTGTCTTGGTGAGACGCAACTTGATGGGCCGGGTGCGGCTTCCAATTGGAATTGGATGCTGCCATGGCTAGGGAAGTTACCAAGAAAACACCATATAAAGTTTCTGAAAATGGAGGATCCCCAAGTCACCATAGTTTTCAATACTAAAATGGTCTAATGACTTGGATGATTTGGGGGCAACCCCATGACTTAGGAAACCTCCATATGATTCATGTAGTCAAGCTTTGGTTACAGTGGAGGTGAGGGGGCACCTAGCAGAAAACCAATGCGAGAGGGTATGGAGTCAAGGGGAAGTGGATAATGATTGGAGAAACCAGCCTGGTTGCCACATCATGAAGAGCTGCTGCAGGTTATGATTTATCTTACAGAAAAATCATTTTCAGTCCGCACTCTTTAAAAGCTTTTGTTTTGCAGGGCTCGCTATCCTTACGGACCTTGTACCAGAAGATTCAAGCATCACATGTTCGTTGGGTGGTTGGAATCGAAGCGATCTCACTACGACCGTACCATGATGGTAAGGATTGGGGGAATGTTCCCCATGAGTGGCTATTTCATGTGAATTAAAACAGTTTGATCCAAATCTCCCGGAATTGGATACTGGGAACATTTACTGGAAACCCCTATTTGATGGTAAAAACCTGTAAAAACCAGGGTTCCCAGGAACAAATCCCTCCAACCCGAAGAGAATTGCTATTGCCTGGTTTCGCCCAGGTCATCGGCAAGGGTGGCAGCATCATCAAGACGATTCGACAAGAGAGCGGCGCGCGTGTCGAAGCAGAGGAGACCGAACCCAACAGCAGGTTCCAAGGTTCAGGGGTTCCAACGTTCTGTTTCTGTTCCGGTTTTTGGGTTTGGCAAAAAAACGACGCACTACTCCCAGAGATCGAGACCTAACAGCCTGACAGTCACTGCTGTTGGGAACAATTTGATGGATCATTTTGTCCATTAAACTAGCAATTTTCCAGAGGGTATCCAGTGGTGTAGCTATGAGCATGTGTCAATACCTAGGGGACCATCTGAATTGGGGAAATGAACATCCATAAGAGCCAGCCATTTTGATGCGAAAATCAGGACTGGGTTTTGACCCACAGTCATATGTGTAGCAGATTGGGTCTGCCAATACACACCCAGGCACATTGTACGATTTCCTGTTTTGGAGGTTTTCTTTAGGTGCCGGATCAAGTACTTGCAAATGTCACATCTCACCCCTTTTTTGATTCAGTGATCATGAAGAAATCTAGATGTCCAAGAATTTGGGATGTACCCAACCAACAGGTCTGCCACCCGACATTGGTTGCTCAGCAGGACCGCGATGAAGATCACTGTGAGCTTGTCGCCTCAGCAATAGGGCATGACTTGGATGTACTTTAGTGACTTCAGTGACTTGGGTTTTATTTCACAGGTCTATGGAAGATGCGTTCAACTTGGGGAGAAGTTGTGATCTTCATATGGGTGTAGAACATCTTGGCAAATAAGTGGAATGGTGGAACTTCTCATTCCAAGAGGCGTTGAAAGCTGAGACTTCCAAAGATCATTTGACTACTACATCTTCAAGCTATCCCAAAAACATATCAAAAAATGGGACGCCGCAAACTGGGAAGGTTCCGGATCAGCGGCACCGAGGAACAGGCACTGGGTGGATGTCCAGTGAGTTTGGGAAAAAACATGTGGTTTACGGGTGGACAACCGAACACGTAGTTGTCACTATTTCTACTTCTCTCATATCTTGCACGGGGTGGGGGTGGGGTGGGGTGGGGGTATTAACGTCTTTAGCATTCCAAACATTCAACTAAGTTGTTAACTTCTCTCACATCTTGAGGCATCAAAGCGTTAGCCATCGAAAGAATGAATTTGTTCGCAAAAAAACTGCGGCTTGCTGTTCATGGACGTCAAACTGTAGAGATCCACACAGGCACTGTGGACAGTTGCTGGAAGCTTGCAAATCAAACCATGCCATCGTCTGTGTGCAGTTCCCAAGACCGGTGAGACATCAACAAAGCCATCTGGACATATGTCCGAGCGTGGCAATGGCGCTGGGAATTTCTGACATAAGGAGATTTTCTGATGTCTTTGACTGGCAAAACCTTAGCACAGATGTGACCAAACCTTGGCGCAAAAGAACGAACCGCTTTCAGGTGCCAAGACCATGGCCCCGCTGTCACTTTGTGAAACGACCCGCCAAAACAGGAGTACTCTTCTGCGACTAATATCCATATTTAATGGCCAGTCCTTAGAAAAACAAACAATCAATGGAATTGTGAGACACGAATTTGACAAAACAACATAATTTTCATTGAAACACGCCAAGCGACACAAAATCCACAAACATCAAAAAAGCCACGCCGCCACGTTCAAATACCCACCCGGCGGGATGATCAACCATGGGATGGAATTGTGTTTGTATTTTCAGACAAAGCCGAATCGATTTCCGATTTTCCTTTGTGATGGTCACAGAATGTCACAGATTTGGATGGGCTTCTTAGTTGGTGGGTCTTTTCTGTTGGGCTTGGGGATCAAGATTCTGATCGTCCCAAAATAATCAAAATATGACATACTGGAGATTTGCGGCCCAACACCATTTCTGGGAAAATTCGAGCACTGAACGTGAGGATAGTGCAGAATCCGAAAAGAACAGGCTGCCTAAAGGTGTTGTCATGGCTTTTTGGCTATCGGTGCATCCAGCTTGGGCAATATTTTGAAGTGTTGCCTTTCCCAACCAGGGACATATGCTGTGACATGGGTCAAAAAATGATGGTAAGAGGTGATTTTGAGGGTATTCATGGTACCCGTATCCCATTTTTTTGACAAACCCAAATCAGATTAAGTTGGTTACATATTCCATTTGTCCCATTCTTTCTATAATATTAATATTATAATAAAAATTCCATTACATGATTGTTCTTAGCACTAGCAATGATTTACAAACCAACCTTCCTTCATCTCGGCTCTGGCCCTACATTCTGCATAGGTGCAGCGTGCAAAAGAAATGATCCGAGAACAAGCAGATCGGGTGCGGAGCTGGGACATGGGATGGGGCCTTTAGCTTCTGAAGTGCCAAATGGGTATGGATCAATACCTATACATACCATTTTTAGGGGGATGAACATCCATTTAGCAGCTATTTTGGAGTTCACTAGGTACCAGGGTTTTGACCCATCCGCAAATGGATCCAAATTCTGTCTTTGTTGTCTGCTGGAACTATAAAACATTGACACAGCACGTTTCCGGTGCCATGGTCGATGGTAGGGACTGGCAGTCAAACCTCACCATTCCGAACTGTTCTGCACTCTAGTCCTGAGTCCTGAGTCCTGTCACAGAAAAAACAAACAATGTCCCAGTTCTTACCTCAAGTGAGCCACCGGAAGTTGACGCTGAGCATCGCTGAGCCATGGTTTCAACGTGATTCCACTGGAAAAAATCATAGCCTCTGCGCAGGTCAGCTTGGATCGTCCTATGGGTCTGGGATCTTGGTACATCTTGAGGTCAGCAGGTTACAACTCCCGCCCTTCCGGACATGGACCTCCGATGACCTCCGTTCTCTAAGAAAGTTCTTCTTTGTTTCTTCCCGTGCGGGAAAACTGGCTGGATGAACATGAAGCAAGGACCCGTACGTGCACAAGGTTATACATTTTGTTGGTTGGCTGATGTTAATCTCATATAAACCTGCCATATTTTTTGATAATGAATGGTAGACATCCACACTCTTGGGACTTGATGGGACCCCTGGATACTCCTGGGCCCTTGGGTTTGCAGTTTGGTGATCTAAGGCGATCAGATTGAGGCGAGATGGATGGGGTATTTCGCGCCAACTGGGAGGTTCCCATTTATTTGGGTATGGATCAATACCTATACATACCATTTTTAGGGGGATGAACATCCATTTACCAGCTATTTTGGGGTTCACCAGGTACCAGGGTTTTGACCCATCCCCATTTTGGAAGCTTCCAACTTCCAACCATGCCTTACTGGTAGGCCACCTCTTCTTCCTAGTCATGCCAGTGGTAGGATTTTTCCCTAACCACTGGGCCTTATACTTATGAGTTCACCAATACACCAACTGATTGGTGGTTTCAAGTTTGAAGCATTGACTTTCCATCCTGGGAATGATGGGCGTTGTATCATATCGTATCTCGGTCGCAGCTGGGAAGTCGCTTGGCTCAAGCAGAATGGGCAAGCGAGGCTTGTGCCTGGCTTTAGACGAATCCAGAAAGAAACAAAAGTCGAAGCCAAAGGACTCGTTCTCAGTCGACCTTCTCTCAGTTTTTGGCAGTGAATCCATATGGGGGGTTTACAGAAATGGGGATACCCCAATAGCTGGATGGTGTATAATTTAATGGAAATCCCATTAAAATGGATAATTTAGGGACCCCCCCCATTTCAGGAAAAGCCCATATCAATCAATATCAATCAACACCAATCAGTACCAAGAATCAGTATCAACCTGTCTCCAATATCTGCTTCCTTTCATCATACCCGGGATGATAATCATAGTCGACTGATGTTTCTATGGGGACTTGAAACCACCAGCCAGTTCTGTTATTGCTGCTTCTACATTGACATTTGTCTTCTAGATTGAAGCACTTGACAGTTTTGGCGCCATCAGAAATTTGACCCGGAAGCTCCGCAGGACCACTATGAGATCCTGAAAATCAGCCGATCTGCGAACGCACAGCAAATACGCCAGGCATACAGGCAGCGCGCATTGGAAACGCACCCGGACCGACTGGTTTTGCGCCTGTGTCGACAACCGACTCCCGTGGAAGCAGCAGAAGCTGTTGCACTCTATCAGCAGATCGTTGAGGCCTGATTGATGGAGATGGTGATGGGGATTTATAGGGATTTATTGAGATATAATGGGGATTTATAGGGACATGGACTGCATGAAAACAGATGAAAACCTCATTCATGACACTCATGTACTTCGTGAAGGGCCCGGGCCCTTTGCACCACGCTGTCACTACGACCCAGAAAACGATAGTTCAGACAAGCAACACAGTGGGGACGTGCTGCATCTCTCATGCATGGGATTCTTTCTCTGGATCTAGTCCCATTTTACCCACGGCCAGGAGGCAGAGCTAAAGGGTCGTTGAAAGACGTTTGACTGAAACTTGACTAGAGCCAGCTCCAAAGCATTTGTTCTCCAAAAAATCTAGATTTCTGACTGAAGATTCTAACAATGAACATGCCCATTTTGGCTTGCTGCCATCTCCCTGGGAGGCCTTTGAGCTTCTGGCCGACAGCGATGCTCGCCGCATCTACGACGTGGAGCTGGGTGGCAGCCATGGTTCGGGCAGCTGGGAAGAAGAGCACGGCGGAGATCAGAAAGCAGGGTACGAAGCAGAAGCTGGGCTCAAAACATGGCGATCCCAGCGTCAATCGATACATATGTATATATATAATATATAATATATAATATATAATATATAATATATAATATATAATATATAATATATAATATATAATATATATAATATATATATAATATAATATATATATAATATATATATATATAATATATAATATATATAGATATATAATATATATATATAATATATAATATATATAATATATATAATATATATGTATATAATGACGGTTCATCGGCATCTAAACATGGCTGGGGGAATGCCATCCCTACAAAGTCGTTTCAGTTGGAATTAGTTGGTGAGGTACTCACCTTTGAGGACAGTGTCTTTCCTGGGATGGTTTCCATTGGTTTCCCAGATCTCTCCATGATGACCCGTTTCCTATAACTTTCACGCTTGTAGACTGGCATTTATGTGCGCATCATGTATGTATACACAGGAAATGCCTCAGAGCACGCGCACATGTAGACATTCATGTACTATGTGAAGGTACAATTGCTGAGATGTCATTTCAACCATGGTCTTATGGCTGGTGTGGTCAGCCAGGAGGCGCAGCTCTTGCTGCACGGCTACCTCTTCCACTGGCAAGAGATCTCCTTGGCGCAGCCCAGCCAGACGCTGATTGCCCTGCGCAACCTGCTCTCCGCTGGCGCGGGAGATGCGCAGGAAGATTCCCGGGGGACCACCAAAGAGAACCTGGATCCCTGCATGTTTGCCAGACCTCGAGGCTATTGGGCACTTGGCTTGAAGCTGAAATGCTGAAATGGTGATTTTGCGAAATTTAGAAAAATCATGCGAATTGATGGGGAAATATGGGGAATATGATCATTTTGTTGGACCCGCTTAAGATTAAGCAAATCTGAGCCTGAGCTTGAGCATGGGGGACATGTAAAGCAAAGGAGCGGAGTGAAAGCAAAATTGACACCTCTAGCCTCTAGCTTGATGCAGTCGTCTATTCGGTTGATTTCGGGGATGTCCAGCGGCCTTATTTTACTAGGTCACTAGGTTTACATCCTTATGTTGGAAATTCAATAGAATCCACATATTTAGTCCCTTTAACAGCCTTTGACTTTACTGTAACTACCATTTGGCTTGGTTTAGTGAAAGTTACTGGCTTTGGGGCCCACTTGAAACTCCATTAAGGTACAGATGAGTTGGAGCACTTTGACGGTTGTGACCACAGCAACGACGTCCTTGGCGCAGGCCTTGTCGTGGAGAGCCTCCCTGACAGCTGCCAGGACGATGTTGGTCCAAGGTCACCAAGCGGACCTCCAACAAAAACATCAAGTCATATGGGAGTTTCCATTAATATACGTACCTCAAAATGGGTATACATATATATATATATGGATGTGGGTCAAAATGGAAGACCTAGGGGACCACAGATGTTAGTCTAGTTTAGTATTAACCATCCAATTATTGGGGTACCTAATTTTGACCCATACCCATATATATAGAGTATAATGACAAATCCCATTAAAATTACTTAAACATAGATGATTTTCGCGGTACTACCATTTCGGAAACCTCCGTATGAGTCATAGTAGAAATGGTCACTGCTGTTTACTGCAGAAACACTTTTGTCGATGTGCACGAAACACTGTAACGCGATAGGGTCCCTTCCAAAAGCGTGAACCATGATAATAGTACTTTCTGAGATGTAAATAGATGTAAAGGATTTTGAAGGGAGCTCATATATATGACACATATATATAATGTGGTATGATACAATGATATATATATAATATATAATATAATATATATATAATATAATATAATATATATATATAATATAATATATATATATATTATATATATATATATATTATATTATATATTATATATATTATATTATATATAATATATATATATATTATACTATATTATATAATATATATATATTATATTATATATATATTATAATATATATATTATAATATATATATAATATTATATATATATTATAATATATATAATAATATATATATATAATATAATATATATATAATATAATATATATATATTATAATATATATATATAATATTATATATATATTGTATAATATAATACATAACATAATATATATAATATATATATATATATATGATATAAATATATAATGTGGTATGATACAATGAGATATATATATAATTTGGTATGATACAATGATATATATATAATTTGGTATGATACAATGATATATATAATATATTATATATTATATATTATATATTATATATATATGATATACATATAATATATATATATAATATATAATATATATATAATATATAATATATAATATATAATATATATATAATATATATATATATAATATATATATATATATTATATAATATATAATATATATATAATATAATATATATATAATATATATAATATATATATATAATATATATATTATATATATAATATATATATAATATATATATAATATATATATATAATATAATGTGGTATGATACAATGATATATATATACTATGTATAGTACGCATCAAATGCAATCTGTTTTGGATTTGGATTCTCGTGGTCGTCCCACTGGTCCCTTTGATCTCAGGCTATGCGGCATGAAGCCAAGCGCCGACTGCAGCGCAGCAAGGCCGACGGAGAAACTGGGCGGGTCCCGCTGTTGGACTCCGAGCTGAAGGCCTTGTTGGAGATGCAGCCGGATATCAGGCGCCGGGTGATCCATTTTGAAAAGTGACGGAACATGTTGGAAAACATGAAGGGAACGCATCTGCAAGTCATTGGACACCTGGTTCTATCTTTTTTTGAGGGTTGCTATAAATGTCGAGATGTAAATGCAGAGAACTATGTTTTTTTTGTTTGGTAAATATTGTCATGTGGCAAACCCAATCAATTTGACCATGGAAAATTGGCAAGCCATCAGGTATAATTATGGGGTATGGTTTATGGAGTGAGATACTTCCCAACTTTGTTTGGGTGGGCGAAACATGATTTAAACCAACATGGATCCCAGATCAATGGTCCTAAAAGGTGGTCTTTCCAGGCTCATGTTCCGCTACCAAGTGCCCTTCAAGAAGATCGAGGCTGGATCTTCGTGGTCAGCGGCGTAAACTCAAGGGGAACGACATGAATATTGAAAGGTTTGATTTCCATTTTGGGAGCAGTTCTTGAGATAAACAAAATCCATCCTGCCACAGAGTTACACACCTATGGTTCTGAATAACATCCCAGCAGTTTTGCTTGGCGCCCAGCGTGGGCTCGTGTTGTGACTGCACTGAACCAATTTCTGAGTCCTCTTCATGTGGCTTCATCCAAACTTGGGGTATATATACCCCCGAAATCTAGTGGTCTATCATGGTCTAACATCAATTTCCCAATGTTTTTTTTTTTCGGTGTTAATCCAGAGGTTCATCCTTTTTCCCCAGCAACATTGCCATATTTTTTCCAATTTTTTTCCTATTTTTGATAGGTTCCTCAGCCCCAAGACCCACTTTGGGGAACCTCCCAGGGGGGCGAGCGCATTCCCTGCCGGCTGACGCTCTTCACCCCACGCCTGGAGCTGGCTACCCAGATGCGCGACGAGATGAGTGCGGTGACCAGCAAGCGGAAGCTCGAGGAGGTGGTGGCCAGCTACAAAAATACCGTGGCATGGGAGAAGAAAAAGGCCACTGGCCCGGCTGTACTTGGTGGCTGATGTTGGAATGTTAACTGCTTGGTGAAACTGGCAGTTTCAGATTTCCCCCTGGGGATGGATATGACAGCCTCAGGGCAATGGAGGATCAGCCATTTGTAGAGAAGAAATGATGGATTTTGAAAGGATTCATAGCAAAAAAAACCCAAATCATAAAACAGATATTCAAAACTGATGCTTTCGAATTGCCAACTTGTAGGTTTTCATAGGCTTGAACCGGAGCACCGCTTCCAGGGTCCAGGCTGGACCAGGACCATCCAGGACCCACACCTTTCTCCGCTGCGCTAGGCGAAGCAATACTTCGACAAAGTCCTCCAAGAGATCAACAAGACTTGGAATGATGAGCTTAACATCTGGGTTTGTCTTTAAAAATAGGCCAAGGTGAAATATGTGAAATTCAGACATCAACAATTTTGGCCAAATATCCATTGAAATTCGATTGAAAGATCCTGTCTTGTATGTTTGGGCCCACTAAATGTGAATGTATCCGATATTTTTGGACATATCCACGTTTCCCTTTTTTTTGGTCATGTTGTGTCTTGACCAAAAGTCGCTTGCCGATGCGGTTGAACATGTTTAGCTGCGCTGCGAATCCAGAGAACAGCTTCGTGATCTTCGTATCCGAACATGACGATGACTATAATTCAATCTTTCCATATGTATTAAGTATATATTATATATACACATTAGTCTCTCCATATATAAAGATAATTATACTATACCTATACATACATATATATATAAATAGACAGATACATGATATGTAGCCATATCTATCTTGTCATTTTTGAGGTATTCACCGTACCTTTACTCGTCCCAGCTTCGAACAAGGACGCTGGCCGCCCGCCTGTTGAATGCAGAGGATCAGCTCCAAAAGTGTTCGGCACGGGGCGCGCTTGGTTCCGAGGTCCATCAGTAGCTCGGAGGAATCATTTTGGGCATGGATTTCCTGGGAAGAAAAATCCTGGAAGAGATGGGTTTTGGCATTTTTACTACTGTTTCTCTAGTTTTTGTGTGCAAGAAACCTGGGCTTTTGATGTTTTTATGATGACACATAAGGGTGCCATGCAAGTTTATATACCTTTCGTCCAAGTTTAGGAAGAATTTGGAAAGTCAGGGGGACAGATTCATAGATAGCAGCTTTAACTGATTGGAGGTTCAACGTTCCGGGACAGCATCATTTTTAAATAGTTTTACATTCAAATCTCAGTTTCCTGTAAAGTTTCACTTGGAGAAATTCTGGCGGAAATCGGAGAATCAGTTTTTGAAGTTTCTCAGCTTTTCTGGGTAAAGTCTTGACCCTCCGATCGACGAAGCTTGACCAGGAGAACTGTTCCAATCGACAGGCAGAGGTTTAGTTTTTCCCAGATACTTGCCTTCCAAGTAACAGTAAGTAAGTTTGTGTGAAAATCGGGTACCCCGTTTTTTTTTTGTTTATCGTAATTTTCACCATAAACAGGTTGCCCCTCCCATTGGCAAAGCCAGCGGGTGACCCATGCCTAGGAGATTCTGTTCTACTTTGGGCCTTGAATCGTCTGCACAAATCAGATCAGCTATCGCGAACTTGCAACAGGCAGGGAGATGGATGACGCTTGTAGAGTTTTCCACCCAAACACCTTCAGTTTTTTCTAGCCTCATATTGCCCCTTTAGCACTTTAGCCTAAGTGTATATACACATAGCATAGACGACATTAGTCATTACAATGTTACACGGTGTTATAATATGTTATATATATATATATTTAAAAATAATTATATACACTATATATATAATATTAATATTATGTATCCTCCCGGCATAGCCATAAATCCACCTTCCCAGATCATCAAATCACTGGTGAGCACAGGTGCCGATCCCTGAGCGCAGCCGCCGGGTGAAGGCACTGTTGGCCAAAGCCAAGGCACTCCCAGCGCCGCCTCCAGCAGTGCTCCCCGTGGCACCGGCCACTGCACGGCGCAGCCGCCGTGGGCGAACGTGGACTGGGGGCCTGCTGCCGCGGGAAGCTTGGAGATCAATCTGGGTACTTGAAGGATCATCCCACTAGGAACTGGCTGCAGTATATCTAGAATAACCTAGAAGGTATGCAATCGACAAGCAGGGCAACACAATGCCAGCTATGCTCGCCAGATACAGGTCAAGTATTGATGATGCTCCAAGTGTAAGTACTAGTGGGGTGTGGTGAAGGGTGCCTTCGTGGTCCGCCCACAAAAACATACACTTTTCGAGATTTGTGTAGACTGCTATCCCATGGTGGCGGTGCTGATGTCTTGAGATGGGTATGCGTCAAAATGGAGTACCAAGTCATCCACAAGCATTTTTAGTATTCAGACTATTCAAAACTCATCACTTTTTGCACACACACACGGATATATGTATATATATAATACGTATATATATATATATATTATATGTGTAATGCATATGTATATAATACAATATTTGGGGGGTTGAGCCGTCCCATGAGGAAACTATGGCGACGATCGTTTCGGGGCTGCCCTTCTTCGACTTGGCCCAATGCCGGCCGGCCTCAAAGGGGATGCTGTCGGTGAGCCATGACTGCTATTGGCGCTGTCGCGAGATGAGTCTCCCGTTGGATCCCAGCGTTTTGGGTGGCTTCAGAAGGAACCGCGCTGGCAGGACAGAGGGACCTGGGATGTACTGGGATTTGTTGGGATGTGTTGGGATAGGGGGTGAACGGGTACAAGTAGTGACCTTGATTTTAGGAGCAATTTTCATATCTTAGGGTGCTCAGAGACTATGGCACATTCCAGGATCTACTACAAGACAGATGCCCTGACGGTCACATTGAGGCCGGGTTGCGCCACGTTGCACATCAGATGGGGCCACGGGTCACTCCAAGGGTCCCAGTCTGGCTGCAGGTTTGTGGCGCAGCCCAAAGTCATCAGCACGGTGGAACGGCTGAACTTGGAAAACATGACTGGACAGGATGTTGGTGAACGCCTCTTTGGCTGCCTGAAACTCGGCCGAATGTTAATGACTATGTTCTTTTTTGATTCTTGTGGAGTGGTTGGGGATGGGTCAAAGCCAAGTGTAGCATCTTCGCGGGGGAGCCATTGGCCAGCAATTTTGGTGACCAGGATGACCAGGGTCGCAGTTTTGGCCAACACCCGCCACAGGAAACAGATCAAACATTTGCAATTCGTCCTGCTCCCGGCAACTGGCTGGAATGACTCCAAGTCCCTCCAGAAAATCAGACGACTCTTGAGCCAGAGAGGCATTGAGTATGCCATCGCAAAAATCCGCTGAATACCCTCGTGGGATAGCGGTACAACTTGAGGCCGCACCAAAGCCATGTGAGATAAGCCCGAAAAATCATGAAAACAGATATATGCAGCAGCCCTTGTCCCAAGTTGCTACCAGACCTATGAGGGAGAAGGTGGGCCAAAGAGACGCCTGCCATAGAGACTAAGGCACAGTCGTCGAAGGGTTTCCCCGATGACCCGCCACGGCGCCAATGCTCCGCATGCGTTGCGGCTTTAAAAAGGCTGAAGCTTAGAGCGCTGAAGTCAGGGATTTTTGGATCCTTCTTGGTAGGGGAGTGCTTCTATTTGTCATATACGATGATGACCCTACCCACTTGCAGCCAAACACAAAGTCTGGAAGATCAAGTGCAAACTCTCAATCCGTTTCGGCCTTCGTGGGCAAACTCACTTGAGGAAGTAAAGCATGAGATGCCACCAAGCCAAACAGACCAACAACACGAGTAAGAATTGGATGATCTGGAAGTTGAGGCATGTGCACCAAACCAATCCACATGTCATTTTTCAAATTGGATAAAGAGGTGATGTTTATATATGTTTATCATCCATGGGATGTTTATCCATGGTCCAGGGGGAACTTGTGATTTTGCTGGCGCAGGAGAGCGAGATTGCTGCCAGCTTGGAATATCCCGCCAGCATCATCGGTGCTTTGATCGGCTCCCGTGGAGCCAAGATCAACGAGGACAGGAGGGGCTCGGCGACGGACAGGGGCTCCATGGGCGACTGTGAAGCATGTGGAGGTGTCCCAAGTCATTGGGGTACCCCCAAATCATCCAAGTCAATGTAATGAATGACCATTTGACCATTTTTAAGTATTGAAACCCATGGTTTTGGAGATCTCCCTTTTTGAGAACCCCCCCCATTTTTGGAGTGGTGAGGCTTCCACTTTAAGATGATGAGCTCCGAATTTGGGGCGATCAATTAGGAGAAAACTGGATGATCAGCTCTAAAAAGGCGCTCCATTTTTCCACTTTCAACTCCTAATTTCCGAGGATCAATCCGGACAGTCCTGGAAATTTGGAAGATATTTGGAAGATATCACAAAATTTCCATTGCAGCAACTTTCTCAGGTGCGGACGGCGAGCGGCGCAAAGATTCAGGTGAAGAAACATCAGGCCTGGTACCAGTGCTGCAGTGGTGTCATGTGATGTAATGCTACGTAGTTTATCGTAGATGAATCTGCATGGTTTTAGGGGGTCCAACAGCTTTTTTCCTTTGAGGCGCTCCACAGTTACTACCTATGTCTATGTAGCGGTTGTAACTGGTTGGTGACATGGCCTGCTACGTCCGATATTCATCACCGCTTGGTTTGGCTTAAATGCTTGGTTTCTTTTGGTGGTATTGGTTCTATATCCTCCATTTTGTTGCTTCAAGTGTTTCTTGAACTTCAATTGTTTCAATGGTCTCTTTTCTTGATGATCTTGCTGGGATCCGCAAACGTTCATGAATTGCGGTAGAAAACTATCATTTTTCTGCATTTTTCTGTTTTCTCCCCATCTCTTGGCTTCTTTTGCGATATCATGAAAGCTGCTATCAGATTCATATTGGTTCACCCTCTGGTAATTTAGCAGCTTGCTATGGAAAGTCACCAGTTTTAATCGGCGAATCATCGAACTAATCGGGCCATCGTTCTTCCATAGCAAGGTGTCACAAATTACCAGAGGGCCCATTTTTTGAAAGATCACAATTAACCAGCCATGGGTGTTTCCTAAAATGTTAGGTACCATCCCTTTCCCCTAAACCATCCCTTTCCATTGTAGGACACCACAGAAAACCCCATGATATCCCCAGTTCCGTGGAAAAATCCCAGGAGATGTGCAAAGTGCTCATTGCCGGCAGCGACGAGCAAGTGGCCTCTGCGAGGCGATTTTTTTGGTTGAACCAGAGAGCAACACCCAAAAAAGGTCGAAAAGTAGGACACCTATGGACACCTGGAAAATATGGGGAACATCTTATCCATACCATCCACATCCAGTTTCGTGATTTGATGCTGATATAAGCGTCATCTGGGTCTTACTCATCCCAAATATGGGGATGTAGTAAAACGATGGTTGGTTGGCGATCGAAAGAGCCTTATGCTATATACCTAGTACTGTAAAATATCGTTTTTTCAATCAGTTGAGAATCCCCAAGAAAACCAGTGGACACTCCTCATTTCGGACTTGGCAATTTTTTCATTTGTGGGGAACATGAGGTCTTCAACCACAGGATTTTAGCAGCCCTTGCTCTTTCAGTGCTCGCCGAATATCAATTCAATTGTTGGGAACATCAGGTCAAAGGCCAGAATATATACCAGAGAGAATGTCAGATAGAATGTCAGATAAAATGTCATATTAGATGTCATGTAGAGTGTCATGTAGTAGAATGCGAGATAAAAGCTCAGATAGAATGCCAGAATGTGTATTAGATAACATGTCAGATAGGATGTCAGATAGAAGGTCAGATAATACATCAGAATATAATGTCAGTCACATAGAACTTCAGGAAATACTGTACGTCAGAATATGACAGGTAGAATGCCAGATAAAGGTCAGATAGAATATTGAAGTATACTGAATATAATATAATATAATATAATATAATATAATATAATATAATATAATATAATATATACATATATACATATATACATATAATATATACATATAATATATACATATAAAATATACATATAATATATATATAATATATATATAATATAATATATATATATATATTATACACCTCATATATCATATATATATATATATCATATATATATATATATCATATATATATATCATATATATATATATATTTGTCCATATAATATAGTATACATAAATGTCAGATAGACGATAGAATGTCATTTGATGGGGATCAGCGGAAGAATGTCTATTTCTTTTCGGCAAAGCGGCACTTCAACTGGTAGTTCGATAGCCACGTTGCTATGCCCGTTGCTGTTGGGCACACATCCCATTCTTGCCCATCATTCGTGCAATTTGGCTGGTTACACTGATGTTTGTATATGGTTGTGCATGGGTATTCATATGATATGACATAGGAATAACCATACATATGACCTCATACATAGACATGTATGTTTTTTTTTCTCTCTCTCTCTCTCTTTTTCTCTTTTCTTCACCTTCCGTCAACAAGAAATATGGATATACATATATACATATATATATATATAAAAGATACATACATACAATATACAAAGAATTCCCCGTATCAATCTGACTCCCCCTAATATTTTGCAGCCTGCTTCAGGGAGCTGGTGGAGTTCCTAGCAGATGAAGCACGGCAGATCACTGAACTGCCCAAGTGCCGGCCTTGGGGCAGGGGTGCAACTTCTGTATCTTCTGTAGCTGGTCTCATAGTCAAAACTGCTATGCTTGGCTACTGCAAAGCGGTGAGCACTGACAAGTCGAAGAAACGGCACTGAGGACAGGTGAAGAGGGTGTGCAGCTTAGGGCCAGGGTGATCAAAATCACCATGTTGATGCTAGTCATTTTTCCTCCGAACATAGTGGTGGAAACTTGGTGGTCGCCATTGGGGATTGGCCTTTACGGATTTTGGTTTCACCATGAACTTTGAAGTGAGGGGCTGCAACCTCAGAATCAAATCTGGAAATGTGGTCAATGGGTCAATGGGTCAATTCAATTCATGTCTTGGGAGGTGAACCTTCATGTTGATCCCAGCTATTCACCAGCTAAATCCTGGTCTGAAGCAGCGCCGGTCACTGCTGGTTTCTTCCTCAAAGTTGTCATGGAAAAATGGTGGTGCAAATTTTCATGTTAAAACAGCAAGCTTTGGCTGGTACATCCCAATATCATCCATGGTTTCTGGTTTAACCAAGGTTTTTCTGTGGATTTTCTCCCTTCCCTCCAGTGATGTATTGACTAAGATGAGCGCTTGGAATTCCCCATCGCGGTCTGTGGCCGCATCATCGGCTCGAAAGGACACCAAATTTCTGAGGCGATGACAGGGATGCTGGTGACTGGGGTGTGACTGGGGTGGTGACTGGACTATCCACTGTTACTGAGAACTATATAATGAGAAATACTCAATTCCAAGAGTGGTGGCTCCATGACGCAGCTCAGCTCCTTGCCCTTTCAGAGAAGGGCTGGCATTTGTACTGCCAGTGACGAATGGCCAGGTACGATCCAAAAGTGGAGCCCAGGTGAAGATTGAAAAGTTGGAGGTGCCGGAGTGGGTTTTCAGACCTGAAAAGATTAGGTTTCCTCGCCATCCACATTTTCAAGCCGCCATTTCTGAATGTTTTTTGGAGATTCAAAGCAGAGGATTTCTCTGGCATGGCATGTCTTGATTCATCGCATTTGTCAGGAAGTTTGTCGCGTCTATTTGGGTGGCAAGCCGGATCAGGTGTGGCATTGCTGGCATGGGCTGGGTATCCATGGGTCCACGACTTGTGTTCGGACATGGGTTCCTGAAAAAGGGGATGGTTTACTCTCTGGCAATTTAACCTAACTATTGAAATCACCATTTTGTAGTCTGGTAAACCCTCTATAAATGGGTCATTTTTAATAGCTATGTTACATCACCAGAGAGTAGTGGTTCTGAAATGTTTTGAATATGTGTATATATATATTATGCTAAGCACCACCAGGAATTCTTGTTCATGTAATGAAGCACTGGCTCTCCTTGTTCAGGTAGAAACGGCCAAAAAGATGATCAACAGTCTGGTCGAGGAGCGATCGGCAGTTGTCACGAATCGCAGGAATCAGCAGAGTTCCATCGCTCAGATGACCTCCGTTACTGGTGCTTCGGCGGGGAATGACCCACCATCAACATCTACGAACCATAGATTTTCCGACACCATAAAGTGAAATAGAAAGCCACCAAGAATTTTCAACTGAGGAAAAACAAGGGAAGTATAATTTCCCATATTTCACAGCTATTCTGGGTGATGCTAAACGGTGTATGAGAACCCTCCCGTAATCAAACATGGCCAGCAGGAAAATCCGTTTATTTAGTTCGACGATATTCCGAAAGCTATAAACCTCCATTTCTGTTGGGTCACAACCATAAACTTAGATAGATAGTTTCATTATTTTAATGGATTTCCCCATGATTTTCTCCATTTCCTTCGGGGATTCCGCCAGGACAAGCACCCGCCGCCTGCTCGGCGAACGGAACGAACGGAGCGGCCTGAGGTCCGGCTGACAGAAGCGGAAGAGACGTGGGGATGCTCAGGGTCCCAAGCCCGGTTTTTCTGGGTGATTTGATGATGGATTCTATCCATCAAAAATGGGGATTCAATGGGATTTCATGGGGATCTAATAGGATATTTTTACCAACTATGACTATTTGGGCCTGTCTGAGAATGGGATATGCACCCCAAAATGGAAAAAACATCATAGGGAAAATCATGATTGAGCAGTGTATTTAGAGACACACAATTCTTAGACAAACCCACATAGTCATTTATCTATTTTTTGGATGATTTGACATGTCTCCCTGATGTATTTTTGCATGATACTGATTGTATTTCAAGACGTACATCGCAGCCCAAATGGTCAATGCCTCTATTGGAAACCAGTCTATTGTTTTCGCAGGTCCGCAGTGACAGTCCCTTTTTTTTGGTGAAGATCAGCATTGGGCCGATTCCAAACCAAGCTTCAAGACCATCAGAATTGGGTACATGCCAACAGCATCAAGGATCCCATGGGTTTGCGGATACCTCTAAATCCAGTGGTTTGGCACGTTTTTTCCTTCTTTTTCATCATTTTCCCCTGTTTAAATGGCCATCGACCTCCATTTTCAGACCCCAAGTATGAAGCTAATGAATGATACCCTACTATACTCAGGTAACTCTCATACTTGTACCCCTATATATATATAATTATATTACAGTATGTCTTTTTAATACACATACACATCTGCTTATAATAATTACAGTAATATATCAATCTGAGTATAACGTGTTTCACCGCCCCCACCCAGTGTTTTCAAGTATTCTATATGTGCACGTTTCAGAGATGTTGTGCACGTGTCAGAGATGTTGTGCACGTTTCAGAGATGTTGTGCACGTTTCAGAGATGTTGTGCACGTGTCAGAGATGTTGTGCGCGTTTCCCAGCAGCTGTGCACGTTTCCCAGCAGTTGTGCACGTTTCACAGAAGTTGTGCATGTGTCACAGAAGTTGTGCACGTTTCACAAGCCCCCTAATAACGTTCGTGTTCAACTGTATACACACTGAGCGCATCCTAATCAGCAAAAGCATTGGGGCGACCAAACACGTTCTCCCGATCAATCTATATGATAATATATTGTGTAAAGACACATACAATGTATCAATCTATCTTGTTTGTGGGATTGAGCCGCTGGTCCCAAGATCCAATCCGCCCAGGGTTGACATTCCATTCTCCATGGTGGGCCGGGTATGCCTGGCCGTGTTGATGGTGATGATCACCAGTTACTACGATGCGACGATGCCTCCACATTCGTTGGTTGAATTCCCTTCTGAATGCCGGGAAACTCTTTCATATGTTGTTTCTGCCATCCTGATTCTTGATTCCATTAAACCATATTAAATAATATTAAACCATATTAAATCATATTAAATCCACATTGTGAGTACTGGCGAAGTCCGAATTTTCGCCACGCCACGGCAGATTTGGGGTGGTAAAATCCGACTTTGGGTGCCTCAAGTGTATCTTCTGAGTGTCATCGACGCCAGGTGATTGGCAAAGGCGGGGAGACAGTGCAACGGCTACAGAGATGCTTGCCATGCATTTCAAATGCGGGATTTCACAGCTAAGTCATGCCCCCAAAAAAAGTTGACACGTGAGAAAGCTGGAAAATATGAAAGAAATACCAACTATCTTTTTTTGGGGTTGATACTGTATAGTATAGTCATCCCCCAAAAAGGTAGAACAGTAGTTTATATATACCGTTCTTTTGGTAGGGTTTCACGATCTTTTTGGGCTTCATGTTCGTTTTTTTTACATATCATAGAGAGACACATCACCAACCAACATGGGGATATAACTAGCAACAAGAAGGGATATACGGGATTTAATCAACAAAGTGATGGGGGATATGGGGCTACATGTTATGGAGACATGATATAGGATACAAAACCAGCAATCATTTCGGTTTGCCCAAACACACCGGCACCCAGCAATTTATCACGAGTTGGGATTTGGGAGTCAAATTACAACGGGAAACTGTCCAGCGAAATTTGAGGGCAATAGGAGGTGCCCAAAGGTGCGGATTGACATGAAACATTGGTTGGGGGCTCTTAGATGGTTCAACATTACCTAAAATGGCAGTGAAAGGTTCTAGGTTTCCCTGCCAGTTCAAATGAAGTGTTTTTTTTGAATAGAGATTTAGCCCGTTGAAGGTTTGCTGGTGGATGGGATTTTGGCTTTGGTTCTTTGGCTTGTAGCAGCCCATGTTTTACCTGGCATCCACCTTAGGGATCTTGGTGGTGGCTGTACGATGATTTCTTCGTTGCCATTAGGAGAGAGTGGGGCGAAGATCGACGTCAACAATCAGCTCGATCCCTCGCCGGTGCGTTGGGAACTTAAGTGATGGAATTTGTCACAGCATGGCACTCCATCACCAACCAGGGTTAGGCTTGTTTTACATGTACCGGATTGTACCAGAAGAGTCCGTGCTGGTGCCTGTTTTGGCGTGGAAAGCTTTGGAGATTTGTTCAAACAGGCCTTAGGTGGACCCCCGAGGTTTTATGAGAATCTGATTTGAAATGCTCGCAATAGGGGACATCTAGTTTAAACGAATCTTCTCTTTAACCGTCCGCAAGGTTTGATTGGCTCTCCGGACGCCATCATCAGGGCGAAGTACTTACTTCGAGAGGCGGAGCGTCATGTGATGGTCGGAGAGAAGCCCAGCTTGAATACAGGATGGAGACAGGAAGAACTATGGGTTGATCTCAAAATGATCTCAACATGTTCCATATGGATATATCATGATATATCATGCTATATCCCTCATTTTCAGATCAAATAGTCTGTATCTCAAAATGTTATCCCAATGACAGACGGTTCCATATTTTGAGATAAACAAGCAGCGCTCTGTCTAAGGGATTCATCCTTGGCCAATAGGACCATCGTTGGGTACACACATCCATCTACCAGCTATTTGGGTGTTCACTATGCGGTAAAGCCAAGAATAAACCAGTCCCAAGTTGAGCATAAGTGGATAAATGATGATAAACATGATAAATGAAGACAAATGAAGATAAATGAAGATAAATGATGATAAATGATGATAAATGAGCAGCCACCAAAGCCCCACAAACTAAGTGGTGATTTGAAGGGCGGTTAAAGTAAGTTGGCTCCGCGAAAGCTAAAACCACGTTCGCGAAACGATTCGCGAAAGCTTTTGCGAAGATTTGCTTCGGCGAAAGCTCGCGAAAGAAATTTTCAAAGCTCAAAATCCTGGCTTAAATAGCTTCGTCAGATGTATCTGGATTCCGATCCATACGATTAAATTATTGACAACTTTCTGTAGATGTGACCCTAAAATCTGCGAAAGCTTCACCAAAGCTCTGCGAAAGATCCGCGAAAGCCTCGACTAGCTGGGATGGCACCCGCCCCGGAAATTAGTTTTGCACAAAGCTCTACAGGCAACCACCAACCACCGGCCAACCGGCACCGGCCACCGACCACCGGACACCAGATGAAAATGTCAATCCAGGTGTTGCCGCAATGACAACTGTGGCAAAAAAAACAAAGTCCATTGATAAAACATGTGCGCTGTGAACCTAGGTTTGTCCGTGGCGAATCCCGCATACCCTGCGTAGGGTTAATTCTTTTTACTTTCCAGAACAACAAACCCTAAAACCCTAAAACCCTAAAACCCAAAAATATCTAAAAATCAAAACCCTAAATCCTGAAAACTTAAAGTCAAAATCACTGCGTATAGCCAGTGTTTCCATTCATCCTCTGGTGATAAGTATATCATAGTATATCATATTGCTTGGATGTATTGTTTGAGTGTGGGCGAAACCGGGGTTTGGAGGGAACATGTGGCAGCACATGTTCAGTATGCGTTTCACTAAGCAACACACGGGATTCTTTTCAGGAGTTTTCCACGAAAGCTCGAGAAAGTGGATTTCAGACACATGGATTCCGCGAAAGCAAAAACGCACACCGCGAAAGGTTCGGGAAAGAAATGGCGAAAGAGAAGAACGAACTGAATAGAACAAACGTCATTGGGGTTTTGGCAACAGCTCTAAATTATGATGATAAGTGCAGTGATGACACATGATGATCAACGATGACAAATGATGATCATTAACCATATAATAACCATATATTAGCCATTATTAACAGTATATTAACCATCCAATCAACGATGATAAATGGGTTATATATTATCAGCCATCCCCAAATGGGTTCCCGCCGTCTTCCGCAGATCTTGGATCGCGCAGGGCCCTGTGCTCAGATGCTGGAGATATTTAAGGCATGTCCCAAACTAACTGGGAAAACCTGGCAGATAGCATCAGATTAGGTTTTTATATATGGTAAACATATGATGGTAAATCTTGGCATGTTGCAGATACCATCAGATTAGATACCCCGATCTATGGCGGTTTCAATGGTAAACAGATGATGTGAAGAAAATTGAAGAGACCGAATCATGACTAGTTCGCTGATGCTCGGCTGGGCTTGAAACACATCGAGGCAACCACCTGAGTGGAGGGTGGGGAGCTTAGCCACTGAACAACTCTTGGGATCAACTGGGGCTTTTCGGAACTTGCAACTGTCCTTCCTGTGCGAGGTATGATTGCCTTGGGTAAATTTCACCATTTGCCTTGGGTAAATTCACCATTTTTAAGAACGGTAAATCATCGAAGTAAAACATGGGCACTTGGCGAACACATAGCGAACCGTAACAAATTACCGGAGGGTTCAGGATCATTACCTCATTGGGGCAACGCTGTCCTTTGCGTAACACACGGGGTGTGACGCATGTATTACCGTCAGTATATAAACAATTATAATTTTACACACCAAATATCATGGGTAATATAATCCAACTAAATTGGTAATCCAACTAAATGACACTAAATGTGTAATCCAACTGACCATTCATTGTCCATTCACGAGCCAAAAAAAACCTCCAATTTCTCATCCTCGGTGGCTTCGCCTAGGTGCAGCCGCTACCGCAGGCCACATATCCTGGCTATGACGCCTGGGCCATGTCCGGTGGCTTACTGTAGGGGTGGTGGACATTTTCTCCTGGATGAACTGGGGATTTGCTGGGGGAAACCTACAAAACGATGTGTGACATCAGCATTGTTAAGAGGTACATTATAATTTTAATGTGTTTATCATCTACAAATGGGTTATGTTCCATAGCTATGTCAGTTTACCCAAATGGGTTAGCTGATTTTGCAAATGGTAGAGAATTCCCTCTGGGCTCGAAACGTGAATGTAACTCTTTTTCAGAATGAGTATGATGAGTTTGACATACGGATCGGTATATATATATACATATGTATATATAATTATATATATGTATTTATTAGGATGATTCAAATGAAACCCATAATTTCTACATACTACATACATATTCATCTACACATTCATACAACATCATATATTATGCATATTATTCACACATATAGATAAATATCTATATCTATATGTGTATAAATAATATATATATATACAGAAGTGATATATATATATATACATAAATGATATATATATATATGCACATAAATGATATATATATACATAAATGATATATATATACACATAAATTGTATATATATATATATATACATAAATTGTATATATATACATAAACTGTATATAGATATATATATATATATACATAAATTATATATATATAGACATAAATGATATATATATATACACATAAATGATATATATATATATATACATATATGATATATATATACATAAATGACATATATATATATATATACATAAATGATATATAGATATATACACATAAATGATATATATATATATATACACATAAATGATATATATACATACATAAATGATATATATATGTATATATACATAAATTATATATAGATATATATACATAAATGATATATAGATATATATATATACATAAATGATATAGATATTTACACATAAATGATATATAGATATATACACATAAATGATATATATATACATAAATGATATATATATATATACACATAAATGATATATATATATACATAAATGATATATATATAGATATATATATTTACATAAATGATATATATATATATATACATAAATGAGATATATATATATATATACATAAATGATATATATATATATACATAAATGATATATATATATATACATAAATGATGTATATATATATATATGATGCACATAGTTACCAACAAACCATCCATGGGATCCATAGATCTTGGCTGGTGCTCCCGAGGTGGTCCCAACGCGCAGGCCGGCTGGGGG
The DNA here is from genome assembly GCA_947184155.2 of Cladocopium goreaui. Taxonomy (NCBI): domain Eukaryota; class Dinophyceae; order Suessiales; family Symbiodiniaceae; genus Cladocopium; species Cladocopium goreaui. The sequence goes on along the minus strand of CAMXCT020004257.1, from coordinate 314,365 downwards.
GAGCGTTGGGACACATATATAATCTATCAACGATATATATATATATATATATCTATATCTATAGTATCAATGTACTATATTAATGGGATACACACTAAAAAATATATATATATATTAGTATAATCTATCAGATATGATGTGTATATCTGTATATATATATGATGATCTATGATGTATAATTATACATATGATGATCTATGATGTATAATTATATATGACCGTATATTTATGTGAGTGTATGTTAATATATCCTTCAACTTCCCAGGATTCAGCGTGTGGCCATGGGATAGAGACTCATTTGACTCCCCAGGAGTCAGAGTAATCACGGTGTTCTAATACCCTCTGGTAAACAGCCACATAACCATTGAAAATCACATTTTTTAATGGGTAAACTCACTATAAATGGTTATTTTCAATAGCTTTTTGTATGTTTGTCTAATTTTTCTATTAGATCTTTTTAAGGATATATTCTATGACATTATGGCTATTTTTAGTATATTTCCCGTATTTCCAATGGCAGCCCTGGGGCCAGGCTATGGACTGCCACCTGGGATGCCCGGAATGCCGATGTCCATGACCTGGGATGTCCCTGCAGGGGACGGCGGTGGCACCGCTGTCATGTTTTGTGTTTTTCATAAGCGGTGCCACTTGAGATATGATGGGGATATACTGGGGGTTCTATCATATATATATATATGTTTTTCAAACTGTTTTTTTTTAAAAAATCAGGGGATATTACCCCTCTGGTAATTTAACATAGCTATGGGAAATCACCAGTTTTGCCCTTTTCCATAGCTATGTTAAATGACCGGAGGGTAATTCCCATGATATTCCCATAAAAATCCGTTTTAATCCCGTTAAATCCATATATCCCATCGGATATACAACCTATAGCCTGCCGCAATCGCCTCACTGTGACCGAAGCCTGGAATCATGGTTAAGATTCGCGGAATCATCCCCCCAAATGACCTTATTTCAGGTTATATAGTGAAATATGATAATTTGCCAACACACACATTTATATATATATATATGACAACTGATTTGTATTGTTATCATCATCTATTTTCATATTATATATATATATATATGTGATATTGCAATATATGATGACAATGTAGTATCATTTTTTGAAATCTTCATCACACATGACATGTATCAGTTAGCCTCCAGTACACGAAAAGATATGGCCAGGCGCTCGGAGTAGCAAGCGACCTGGGTCCAAATCCGGGTCCGACGAAGAGATCGATTTGGACGAGCTCTAAGTCGGAGGTAAAAAGAACGATGCCGAGTTCACCCGAGTTCAGGGGATGTCATGGCGAGTCTTGAGGATTACAATGGGGATTCAATGGAATCGAATGGGATTTAATGCGGATTTAATGGGGATTTTCAATGGATTACAATGGGAGTATAACTGATCCAGATGTTTGATGATATGTTTCCAGTATAACTGATCCAGTATACAATATATAGTCTTTCTGTTTATGTGTTTGCTGATACGATTGGTATATTGGTATATGATTGGGTTGTTTCCTCCCCGGAATCCTGAATGATCCGGGATTGTCGATCTAACGATAGATCCAGGTTTCTTTCTCTTCCGGGCTCGTTGTTTGGCTCCCAGATCCGTATAGCGTAACGAGTTTTACAGGAAGAGCAAGGGTTTTAAATCTCAACAGGTCATAGCTTTGTGGCTGGTTCTGGAGGTCTGCAAAGCGCAGAAATAGATGGCATGTGACAGCCAAACACTAGAGATCCACTGGAGATATTTTTGTTTTGTCGGCTTGCCGCAATGCTTCGCAGCCCGTGGCTGTCTTTGTGGCCAACGCTGCTGTTCTGCTACAAAGGTGCACAAAAGGGCCTGGGCAATGCCCAAAACTGTGGATGTCCTGAAAAAGTTGGCTTCTGATACCCTCTGGTAAACTAACATAGCTATTGAAAATGATCATTTATAGTGAGTTTTCCCAATAAAAATGGTGATTTTCCATAGCTATTTTAAATTACCAGAGGGTACTCAAACAGACCTTTTTTGACCAAGGGGATGGGATCCAACAGGTGTCACAACACATTGAGCCTTGCAGGTGGAGCAGCCATCAATGAATGCCGCAACCAGAGCTGTCGATTGATGCTGCTGCAGCAGCGCAAGGTGTGGAGTCCAGCAACCATGGGGCCATGGGGGTTGAATATATCAGACATGATCTCACAAGAATAAAGCAATCACCCATGCCCCATGGCTTTCATTCAGCCATACCCCATGTAACATCATGTAACTTATTTAACAAAAAATTATCTATTTGGGGGGATCTTAAACACTACAGCAAATCCCAAACATGTCTGAAAACCACATTCCTACTCCCCTCTTCCTGCCGAAGCTTCTGCTGCGGGAGGCTTTACAGACCAGCGCCATCTGGGAGGTCCGAGTAAGACAGTGTGCTGGTGATTCACCATGAGGGCTTTGAATTCACCTGGAAACCATCTGATGGATTCAGAAAGTTCAAACTCTGTATATATGTGCATAATATATATACATACATATATACATAATATATATATAGACACATTCCAAGAAATACATCTTGCATCATCTTGGAGCAGAGTACAGCGCAAGCGTGCTAACTCGAAACCTGCAAGTCTGGTCGCTTAGGGAAGACCTGAGCCACCGCTCGCACAGGACAATCAATCCTTCGAGGACGAGTGTTCTGCTTATACTCAGAACAGTGGGCCTGTCTGTACGTCTATATGTTCAATATCCACATGGAATCGCAAGTCGTCCAAGCTTCATTCCGCAATCTCAAGGTAGAAAGTCTATCTGAAGGGTCATGAAAGGTCTCTTGATAGCAGTGTCTTGCCACTTGCCATCGCAATGATACTAGGTGCACTGGCATTTATTGTCTTTACAAGAGATGTGTTCGCGTGTTTCCTGACAGATGAAGGGAGCAGCAGAAAGAAGCTTGCAACCCCACACGACTTCTCTATAAAATCCCTGTAGGAGATGCTGGGAGACTTGCTTCGAGAACATGGGAAGGCGGGAAGGGAGTGGTATCATCACCATGGATCAAAAAGAAACATTGACCTACCTGACACCGTTGACTCGCAGGTTCGGACCATGGTTCTTCTGAAGCCCATCCGGGCTGTCTTGCTTTGCACCACTACAGCAATCCACAGCAAGACGGACATTATCTTTCAATCCTACTAAAATGGTGGTAAACAATATTAAACAATGGTAAATCATGGTGAATCATGGTGAATCAATCTTTTTGGGCCGGTTTCTTTGCCGCAATGCTATCCCTTCTGACAGCGCGTCAGCTGCTCGGTTGAGCACTACCCGTGACACGTCAGGTCTACGATCAGTACATGAATGACTCCAAGAAGGCACATCCCGGCGACATGACCAGGGTCGAAGTCATGGGATGGTAAGCTGAAAAATAGGTCCCTCCAAATAATATACATATATATATATATATATGTATATAGTATAATATATACAATATGATATATGTATAACAAATATATATATATATATATAGATAGTACATATACAGTAATAGAAACAATGGATTGGTTTCAGGGAACACACACACACATATATATATATATATTAACACATATATTAACACACATAGTCGTTGGCGGCTAAATGTTTCCCTACCCGTATCGGATTTCCCAGCTTACCATGCCATGCCGTAGGCCACAAGAGCTGAGGACTGCTTGGGGAGATGGCAACGGGGCAACTTGCCAGCTGAACCCTTAAATTTGGTGCAACTTGCAATTGGAAACAGGAGGTAAACCATGGTAAACTTCAGTAGTTCAGGTGAAAAAGTAGCAATGCCATTTTTTTTGTGGATGGCTCAGTGGTTGTAGAGCTGGTTGCATGAAACATATGCTAATGGCAATAGGCTTAGAATGATTGGATTCTTCTGGCACGTTTTGCTTACCACAAGTGAGTGGTGATGGCCATCTCAAACTTGGGATGTTGCTTACCTATTTTCAGAGTTCCCCTACCAAAATACTCCACATATTTTAAACAACGAAGGGATTTGAGGCCCTGAATTTTGAGAAACCCGAGCTTCGCTGAAGGAGGAACATCACAGTAACACAACGAACGGAGACTTGGCAAAGAACTTGGGTGCGGTTGTTCCCAGATGTTCCCAGTGCCATTGTGCTCTTGAGCTGCTACCATGCTAAGGAAAGACCTGTCAAGATTGCGACTACATCTCATCAAATGCCAATAGTAGCAACAACACCACTGAACAGAATGCGACTGGCACCAACGCCAGCAACAGCAGCAATTCTTCACAAGGCACCAACGCAACAAATAACACCAACAACACCACCGAACAGAATGCCACCGGCACCAATGCCACCAACAGCAGCAATTCTTCACAAGGCACCAACGCAACAAATAGCACCAGCAACAACACCGAACAGAATGCCACCGGCACCAATGCCAGCAACAGCAGCAATTCTTCACAAGGCACCAACGCAACAAATAGCACCAGCAACACCACCGAACAGAATGCCACTGGCACCAACGCCAGCAACAGCAGCAATTCTTCACAAGGCACCAACGCAACAAATAGCACCAGCAACACCACCGAACAGAATGCCACTGGCACCAACGCCAGCAACAGCAGCAATTCTTCACAAGGCACCAATGCAACAAATAGCACCAGCAACAACACCACCGAACAGAATGCCACTGGCACCAATGCCAGCAACAGCAGCAATTCTTCACAAGGCACCAATGCAACAAATAGCACCAGCAACACCACCGAACAGAATGCCACCGGCACCAATGCCAGCAACACCAGCAATTCTTCACAAGGCACCACCGCAACAAATAGTACCAGCAACACCACCGAACAGAATGCCACTGGCACCAATGCCAGCAACAGCAGCAATTCTTCACAAGGCACCAACGCAACAAATAGCACCAACAACAGCACCGAAAAGAATGCCAATGGCCCCGATGTAGCATCGCGATGAGTGCTGTGGGGCAACGCAGCTCCAATGTCTACGTAGTTACTGGTAAATTCACGTTCAGCCTATGTTTCTCTGCTTCGGACTCGGCTGAAGGCGATGATGTGCAAGGATTATAGCTGCCATCTCTCAAAGAGAGCTTCAGAAATTCAGAAAACCCTGCACATTCATAGAGTTCTCCTGGGTCACCCTGATAACTTAGCAAAAATTGGGAAAAAAAATCAAGCATCTTTTCGCCAATTCGTCTTTGTTCCTGCGCTTTGACAGATCCAGAAGGAACCTGTGACACATCTGCAAGTTTTCTTCAGCGCCAACCTGAACCCGGGCAGCGCAGAAAACAACTGCGCCAGACAGTGTCGGATGGGCTGAGAACCGCCATGGCCCTGATAGAAGGCCCTGTCCCGGCCATGGCTTTTCCCTGCGAGGTATGCGATCTTCAGCGCAAAGACGTGAACTTTGATCTAATCAAGGTGCGCAAGAATCATCTCGAGCTGTTCGGGGTTAAAGGCGAAGGGATATTGTTTCTAGTGTTGGAAGTTGTTGAACTTGAAACGTGTCAGGGCTGTCAGGATCTATTAAAATAATTCAACAGAAACATTCGTGCGTGATCGGCCCTTGGGAAGTCAGGTTGAGGGCAAAGTTGGTGGCAAGTTGGAGGACCACGAGCTGTTTGAGAATTACCGGTGTCATCCAACGTGGCAAGATGTGGCAAGCTGGGAAGTCCCCACACTGATGGTGGATCTTCCGTTGCCATGATTACCAGAGGGTATGCAAATGACAAAACTAGGGATGAGACTCAATGATATTAACGAAAACAGAAATTCATTGGATTATGTTCCCCACAATAGAATATTTTTTTTTTTTTACATCATTGATTCATCTGATCTGTTGGATATTTCCTGGAAAAACATGCGAAGTGTCTGAACGTTTCGACCCCGATGGCCTTGATTGAGTGATTTGAGTCATTTGGTGTCTCAAGATCAGGGATACCCCCAAGTATTGCAATTCGAATGGGGAAAATGACGGTCACCCTAATCACAGTTTCGTTTTTTGGGCACCCTAGTTTCAAAGCCATTTGATCATGCTTTTCTCTTTGGTTGAGGACACCTGTTTGATTCAGGGCATCGTTGTGGACAAGGACTTCAGTCACCCACAGATGCCCAAGTCTGTGAAGGAGATGGGGATGGGGATAGATGATTTAGAACACCCTTTTTCCGTTGAAGTGGCTGTAAATTGTGGCTAATCCACTATTTTTGGACAAGCCCAACTTGATATTTGTTGGGAATCCCAGTTTACATTTTTTTTGATGGAAGCTGGCTTTTTGTTGTTGGGGTTTATTTCTGAGCCAACAATTATATACTCAAATCGATAGAGGCCATTTTGCGAGATTTCAAAGATTGCCCAGACTGTTCTTGGACAGGCCGGCGGAGAAGGGGGGGAAACTCCACCGCGACTGTCCAGATTCCCCTGGAAATGAGTGGCCACATTCATTTCTCCCTGGGTGGCGCAGATTTAGATAACACCAATTTCATCCAATTTCTGCTGATGGAGTGCACCAAAAAATGACCCATCTTGCGCCTTGCGGCCACAGGATGCCAAAATGGCAATTTTGACTTGCCCCTTTGAGCCGCCAAAGTTGGGACCTCTAGCTCCAACACAGGGTCAACAGTTGTGTAATGCTTGATGGACTATGGCAATTGGTCCAGCATTGGATTCGATCTCAGCATTTTTGGTTTCTACCATCCTCCATACTCGTCACTTCTCTTGATGTAAAGATTCGAAGACAGTCGAAAGACCGCTGCGGAAGAGCGAAGACTCTTGATACGCCATATTATATATATATGCATTTGTATATACATACATCCAAGTCACAATTTTTGACATATACATACACAGGTGCCTCCAAAGGTTAGCGGCTAGCGATTCTTTGCAGTCTGCAATTCCCAGTCAATCCACTCAATCCACCAAGGCGAGTTTTAGTAAGCCTTGGATATGGGTGACTAGACCAGCTCTGATGGGAAGCAGCTAGGCCCAAGACCAAGCACAAGCTGGACATCCGATCCGGTGAGGACTACAAGAAGCTCTATGAGCACGAGCAGAAGTGCGCAGATGTGGGGGGCGACTCAAAGAACCCTTGTGTAATGACAAATGATCAACAAGTAGTGTAAGCCCATGTAAGCACTTGTAAGCCCACTAATAAACTTGTTTTGAGAATAATCTATATATATATCATATACATATTTCTGGTAATAAAAAGCGTGAGTTTTCCCTTCCAAACAGGGGCAGCATGGTGGAGGTACTTCAGAGACCAGATCAAGCTCATTCAGGTCCTGAGTTTGGGCTTGAACCATGGATTCTGGGCAAACTCAAGCAACCTGGCGGACGTCACCATAGGTAGTCGGCTAGTTCTACTGCGGGAATCGCCACCATTGGCGGATCTTAAATCAGGGGAATTAGCAAAACTTTTCTGAGATGAATGGGCAGTGGAAGTCAAGTCCCACTGGCTTTTTCAGTACCTTGGAGTGATTTGGGAAATCTTTCGCCATGGAAAAGTGTCACACCACTTTCCAGCCGGACTCGTGATGTATGGAGTTTGATTCAAAATGGGAGGACCATACATGATAGTGTAGATTGCTGTAGTTTTGTACCAACACAATATTGTTTTCTTGGTTCAAAGGCCAAGGAATTCTCATTATCATGATTGTCTACAGTTTGGCCCAAGAACAATACCTCTGCAACTCTGGGTGATATTCCCCGCAACATTGGAACCGTTTTTTTGGTATCTAATGACGATTTTTTTCCATCATGTTTTCCATGGAGTCCGGAGTACCAAAAAAAGTGACTCCCTCTGGAGTTGGTGTGTCAGAAAACAGAGCCATGTTCCAATTTCTTGAGCCGAAGAAAAATCCATTTTCTCATCATTTTCCCATCATGTTCCCCATAGTATGGATCAATACCTATGAAAATACCATTTTTAGGGGTTTATTCACATCCATTTTAACCCAGCTATTTTGATGTGAACAGAAGGGGTACTATTGGTTTTGACACACTGCCATATCCTACTATGATGATTATGATGCCATAATCATTTAAAAAAAGCATATTTTCCCCATATTTTCCCATATGTCAAAGGCCATTTGGAGGCGAACATCCCCAAGTCCGCTCCGGCTCCCCAAGTCCGCCAGGACTCGGGGGCAAATCTGGTGATTTGCCAATGGGGCTTCGATGATGAGGCCGCTACAACTGGTAGACATATCATGTACCCTCTGGTAAACTAACATAGCTATTGAAAATGGCCATAGAAATCGTGGATTTTCCCTATTAAATATATCATATATGGGTGTGTCTGAAAATAGTGTACCCCTTTTTACCCAATGGTTTTGCTGATCAGACAATCCCTATTAAATGGCTATTTGTTTGAGAATATACCCTATTTTCAGACAAACCCATATGCCTAATGTATTAATGTATGTATGTATGTTTGCATCTAATGTAATGTAATGTATTGTATTGTATTGTATGTATGTAATATGTAGATACATACATATGTCATATGATATATGTGATTCTTTGAACAGATTGACATTATTCATCATGGGTGCATACATGATATGTATATCTATGGAGTGAGTATGATATATGTACACATTGTATATACATATACACATGTACAGAGACAATGTTGCACAATTGAGTTCGTTTATTTTTATATGGGCTGTGTCCTGGAAAAAATGCAGCAATGAGCTGAATGGGACGGGGGGTAAAGAGAAAGAATTAGCAGCACCCATGAGCAGCACCATTAGCAGCAGTTTGTATCAGCCAGCACCAGAACCATCAGGTTAGAAACATCAGAAGCAAATTACTTTCTCACAACCCAAAAAACATGGATTTTCCAGAAGGTTGTTTTTAATAGGGTGTGACCACTCATGTTAATTCAAAGAGGGGGACCAACCCAAAGTAGTACTACCAACAATTTTTTGGATTGTGGGTGTTGATTAATTCGGACATGTTTAATTATATAATATGAATTATGAACTTAACATTATATATTAGGTGCTTGTCTGATCACAAGCTTGCAAATGCACACCCGTCTCACAGAATCCCCAACATCTAGGAAAATTGCAAAAATTATGATTGAAAAAAAACTGCATTTTCCTTTTCACTTCTTATTAACAAATTTCATTTTGAGAGGCACATAAAGGGTACCCCTTTTGGCGGGTTGTCCCCCAAATAAAGTGCATGCGCGCCCCCAATTAAAGAACACCGTCAGCTACCCTAGCCTCATACTGCTGATTCTTTCTACTTTGCTTCAATCTGCTGATGGCTGCTAGGTCTTGAATCCTTTTGACCTTATTCTTTTTGGATTCGAACCATTTATCATACTAAATCTCATGAACCCCATTCGAAATCTCATGAATTCCATTTTTGGTTTTGCTGCTCATTATTTGGGGGTGAAAACCTTCTCTTGGATCTAGACATTCTTCAATTGCCATTTCAGGAACCTAAATTGGAGATACCTAACATATATAAGGCCTATGTAAGGCCTATGTAAGGCCTATGTAACGGAATATCCCCATAAAATATGGTCTTATGTGGTACAGTACCTCCATTTTAGGATCCTGAAATTCCCATTGAATTCTGGGGGGGGCTTTGTTAATACGAACTTGGCATTGATACAAATCCCCGCCAAACGAAACCCTGCTGGAATGTAGTGGATTTGTTCATTTGAGTTTACAACCAAGCTTGGCCATAGCATCAACTGGGTGATTCTCCCAAGCATTTAACAAAATCAACCACCATATCCCAGAATTGGTTCAAGAGGGAAACAACGATGTAACCACAAAATGTTCATTTCAGCTCCCCCATCCTATATCCATAGTTACGGGTCATGGGGGCGGGGGGGGCGCTGACCATACATATATATATAATTATACATATATATATATACATACATATACACACATATATGCCGCCTGATTTCAAACATATCAATGCTAATGTACATTATCTAGTCGAGGCTGCTACCTCCCCAAGCGGGCCTTTCAGTCGCTAAAAATCCTGGCCATCAGCCTCCGGGCTTATTCAGTAAATACAAAGAAATCATTACATCCCAGTGTTTTCCTTCCCTTTGGTCATGCTGCGCACCTTCATTGGCGCGTGATGAAAAACACACATATATATATATATTATATATTATATATATATTATATTATATTATATTATATTATATTGTATTATATTATGTTATGTTATGTTATGTTATATTATATTCTATTATATTATATTATATTATATTATATATATAATATATATATTATATTATATTATATTATATTATATTATATTATATTATATTATATTATATTATATTATATTATATTATATTATATTATATATATATAATATATTATATATTATATATTATATATATTATATATTATATAATTATATTATATTATAATATATATATATATATTAAATATATATGTAATATATATATATATATATTAAATATATATGTAATATATATATATATACATGCATTGCGTTTGGATTCCCATGGCATGGATGACACGGTTGCAGCGTGATTTCCAGGCGAACCACTTGCTCTTTCAGAACAAGTTGCCAGCTGTGAGGCCCGATCATCCCATCTTTGAGGGTGAGGGGACCCACTTTTTGATCCATTTCCACATTGTGGGTTTAAGACTCCGAATTTATACATTTTTTTTTGCCAAGAAATAGCGTCAGTCTCCCCAATCAAGGAATGATTCAATGGGAGCCCCAAATTAGCAGAATCCGATACTGAACCCGGGTCTCTGGGCTTGTTTATAAGCAAAATAGGATCACAGGAAACCCCAAACAGATAGAACAGTAACATTGTACTAAAATAGTGATACCCTCTGGTAATCAAACATGGCTTGCTGGAAAATCACCCATTTAGTTCGCCGATTTTTCCCAGCGAACTAAACCTCCATTTACACTGGAATGGGGGGGTACAATAATCATAAACCATCCCCCAAATCACCATAAATAGGTGCTCTAAACCATTCCCAGTCATGGGTGGATTTTCTCCATGCAAGGGGCGCCAGTTCGGTTCATCCGGATGAAACTCTGAAGCGATCTTGCCGCGCCGGCGCCAGGTGGGTTGGTGGAGTAGAGCTTGAGCTCATTGCCATCGCCACAGGTGGCAGGACGGAAGTCATGATCTAAATCATGACTCATATGATTCCCATATATCATATATCCATATGCAACTTCCCCAAGGGGATGGCCTCGAATTGGCTGGTGAACCACATATAGGGGTGATATCATATAATGTAATATGATATGATATAATAATGCAGGCATAACATAATATTTAGCATATATAACGCATACATATATATATATATATGTATATAATATGTAATATCAAGAACTGTTTGGGCCCTAAATAACTACCATTTGGGGTTTGTTTCGCCCCCCCCCTCCATTTTGGGTCTGTTTCGCCCCCCGTTGGACGGAGCTGTTGCTCTCCATTTTCCACATGGTGACAGGATCGTTCCTCGCTTCGAAGAACTGACTGCTGATAAGCTCGGGAAGGTACGCAGTGGGAGTGGTGACCCCCGAGACGGGCCAGGTCAGCTACCTCCCAAACGGGATGGTCGATGCTAAACATAGGTGGCATACCAGTGGCAACGTATGGCCCTTAGATTTTAAGCCATACCTAGGTGATGACATTCAGGTGTTGTGAAGTGAAAGTTTTGATTTACTATGATGTTACTTTTCGGGAAATTGATCATTCAAAAAACTATCCAGCAGTAGCCTTTCATCAGTACACCTTGTTTCGCTTTTCTTAATACAAAGGAAACACCTATACAACTTACATATATTTGATGGTTAAAATCCATCATTCTTCAATGGTACACCCCCTTCAGTGGTAGCCGCCAGGCCGGGCTTGTCCGCGAAGTGACTTTCGGCACGATGAAGGAGCAAATGCTCATCATCGAGGACCGATGGGGCGGCATTAGGGCAACAGGGTGTGTCTCAAAGTGGAGTATCCCCCGATTGTGTAGCATTTTTAAGTGGGAAATAAATTATTACATACTGACTGTAGGGTTTTTAGGTGTTTTGCCAATTCTTATTGACAAAGCCACTGATTTGGCGATGGATCATTTTGGGTATCCCAGAAATGCGATCACTTCCTGCCAAAAATGAACAACAATCTGTGGTTCTCGCCTTACCCATACCATTTTGCCAATTTGATTGTTAATAGGTCGACCTGGCGACACCCGGAATTCCCAAGCCTGGAAGGATGCCGAGTGACCTACACTGCTGGTTTTTCAGATGGACCCGGAAACCCCTGGCAACATCAAGCAACTTCAAGGAACCGGGGACAACTCTCCCAAAAGACAAGACCCTAAACATGGTCATGCCACCCTAAAATAAAAGGTTTCAGCGGCCACGAAGTGCTTGGATCTAGACCCTGCTGACAAGCCTTGACGCCTTAGCTGTCGCACAGCTTTGACTGTTAGCTATGCGCACTTTCTCTTTGAGACAAGCATCTATGAACACTGTATTTGTATGTATTTGCCATAGAAGCGAGTAAATTCAGGCTTTAGAAAGAATTGAATTGGGAATGATATATAATTCTGCTAGGTTGTCCGTTGTCCGTCCAGGGTTTGCTGGAGTTAACTAACCTATTTGAACTCAACCTGCGGAATGTCTTATGGCGCCTCAATTGAATCCAGCGCTTGGATGAAAAACTTCATTGGGGGAAGCTTCATTTATGTAAATGCCCCGAATTGGAATCATGATGATTAACTTGGGTAAATTTGGCGGGCTTTAAGTCTTTAGGACATGACCTGAGAAGGAAAACCAATAGACACACATTAAGCCCAAGTGAATTTTGCGTAGCAGCGTAGCGCCCAAGTTTTCTGTGGTCTTGCGCCCTTGCCACCCTGTAGCACCAAGTCTTGCCAGCCTGGGATCCACAGAATTCAACACATTGGCCACGATCGCGCCTAACAGAGGTCAACTAAAAGAACAAAAACTCGCAACTTGATTCACCAATTAAAGGAGGCCAAACAAAGAGGGAATAAAACCCGGAATCTATTCCAAGACATCCAATTCAGATCAAAAATTAGAGCAGGAGTTCAAGTGAACCAGAAAACCATCATATAGGCAATAACACTCAGAATTCATCCTGCTTTAATTCCTTTGAACAGTTATATTTACTCCTTTTCTTTGCTACGGCTACATCAATTTTCTCAGAAAGAAGTGCATTTACAGGAGATGCACCATTTCCATGCTTGATTCCCAGAGGGCAGCCGTCTGTAAATTGTGAAGCTGTGAGAGTCAGGGTGGAAATTCACCGACCGACACGTCTGCGGTTGACCTGACATCGAGCCGACCGCACAGAGCACCACAACAATTTGTGTTGCAGTGTTGCCAAACTCTGCAGTGACCAACGACGGCCACAGTGGACGAGCGCCTGAAGGTGGCAAGCTTCCTAGATTCCTTGGCCCCTTTGCGCCCTCAACTTCCGCGCGGCCCCGTGGCCCAGACAGCATAAAGGCAGACAGGAAAGAGATGGAGAAGGGGATGAGAAGAGGAAGAAGAAGGGAGCAGGGCATGGCTTGAAGGGGAAAAATAATTTCGGTTACCCAGGGAACTTCGCCACGCTGGCAAGCAAAGGACGCCTGATGAAAAAACACCCCCTAGCGCTGCAGTACGCCAAACCTCATCATTGCAAAGGCCAGGGCTGTATGCTCTTGCGGCCCGTCCAACGTCGTCCCTCAATGTGCTAACAGCGCCAGATCATGACTGGCATGCGTGCCTGAAACCTGGATAATGTCGCCGAGGAGTGCGGGAGCTCCAAAGCTGTGACCGTCCTAGTGCGCGGTGGAAACCAGATGGTGCGGCGCCAAGTTCTCCCTTTTCGCTAAAAAAATATTTCTCTCCGTAGAACGCTTGCAAGCATGGTTTTCCTCTTTTCCTCTTGGCGAAATTTGGCGAAATGATTACATTTCTAATATGAGTTGACCGGAAACATGACAATTTGTGAGACGTTTTTGTTCTAATGTTTCCATTACCGGTGCTATGAGTTTTGTCTTTGATGCTGACACCTGGTTCCGACCTTGCGCCAGCACCGATATGATCACTTTAGTGAATGCGGTCATTGGGTTTCAGGATTGGGCAATAAGCTCATATGGCTCGATGCAGTCAATTGTTGTTGCAGCAGCTGAACCCCGAGAAACACGTTGTGGATCATTGTGGGACATTCCTCACGAATGGTTTGGCATGGTTTGGCATTTTCATATCCGGTGTGTTTTTGTGCTTAAAACAGGTCGTGTGATTCCTGTAAGTACACATTCATGTATCCATTTCGTGCAAATTTGATCAAATTGGAACGGTGTTTGCGTGGTTAATCCGAAGGCCCCTGATTTACCCAGGTGGTCGATGAAGCCAAACGCTGCTTGCACGATGCCAACTGCTGCGTCAGGACTTGACTGGCGTTTTTGCTACTGAAATATGGGCCCTTTCGTAATGAATTGATATGGTGAGGGATAGGCGGAATAGGGCAAACCCTCCGGGCAATTACATATATGGGTTTACGAGGGTGTCCAGGCACATGGCATGTTGTTTGGTTCACTTTATAATGGTTGCCACACCAGAATTTGGATCCTCAAATCACTTGGTCATTTTAAACGCACTTGGTTTCAGACAACCCACACGGCCGGGGTGTGGCCGGTTTGGTACCAGCTACCCATTGGTTGTCCGATTGGCAGCACGCCTCTATAAATGAAACATTTGGAAAAAACAATTGACACAACATCAATGGGCCTTTCAGAAACCAAACAAACGATCCCCTTGAAGGTGGCACAGGAGGTTTTCAGACCCTTGGTTTGCTGCAGATGCTACAGGAATCTCATTCGAGACCCTCGAGTGGTTCCTGGTGGAGGTTCCGGCGGTTGCTTTTTACCATCGTTTACCACAATTCGCACAATTACCAGAATATCAATTACTATGATTACTCGAATTACTTGCAGTTGGGGTGGATGGTGATGGATGTTTTTCATATCGTGGATCATATATGTAGTCGCTGTGGGAGATGGAAGATCATCTACTGGACGAAACTCTGTTTTGCACGCTGACATGGACATGTGAACTTTTGGTCATTGGTACAGTGCAGGACAAAAGCATTGAGCCGAAGGATCCCCACTATTGATGGGACTATTGATGGGACATAGTTAGCAAATGTTAGCACATGTTAGCTAATAGTGTATATTATGATATATTATATATAATTATATATATATATATAATATACACATGGATGGTATTCCATTATATTCCATTGTGTGTAGCCATCATTGGTTCTGTGACACAGACACAGACTAGCAAGCAGGTGCCAGTGAAATGGCCGCATCTCTGGCGGTCCTATCCGCTGCGGACAAGGCAAGGGAGTTGCCATGCCATCAACATGGGAAAAGTCCCAAACTGGGTCTCCCAAGAGCAACATCAACAATCAACTGGGTTTTCAATCACATCAACAATCAGCTGGGATCAACATAAAACTGGGCGTTTTCAAATCATATAAATTGGTTTCTTAAATGGTTGTTGAACGCAGCCACTATCAACTGGTCGTTGACCCAAAATCCAACAGAGTGTCCGGTTGCGCCAGGACGAATCGGAGGAAATTAAGTTTTCACAGTTGGGGCGGTTGAATTTTCCTCAGGCCATGGAAATCCCATGTAAAAGTTTGAATAGGTGAACAGTCACGGTGACTAGCTGCTAGCCGCTAACCTTTTGGAGCGTTCAAAGAAATTTAATTTTGGAGCCATGCCTTGTAGCTACCCGGTACATGTTTGTATTGACTCTTCTGTGTTGATGGATAGTTTCCATACATCGACATCAACAAATATAGCCACGCTACATTGAACATCATTGAGCCAATTTTCTGCATTGTATTGTAGCAACCCCAAAAAGATAAAGCAGGAAGTTACCACCACAGGATTAAACTTTTCTATCAGATCGTGGAGCGCTATACATTATACAATATTATACATGCATAAGAAACCCCTCTCCTCACCAGCATGCAACCCGCTTACGCCTGGAATTGCCAGGAGCAGACCATGGACCAGTGAGCCGTTTAGCACCGTGCTACTCTCCCAAAGTTTCACCTGGGAAGTGGGATGAAATCTCTAAATAGATCCCACCTGGTTTTCCACTACAGCAAGTTGTATTCTTCGATATGTGGGCCAAAACTCCCAAACAACATGGTAGTTATGGATGTTCATGCTACGAAATATTGGTTGCATGGCTTTTGACCCACAGCTGTTCGACGAAATCTTATACCTATGGCATTCCCATGATATTCCCCATGTTATCCCCATCATATCCCCTTTTGTTGGTCCGTGAACGTCCCCGTGTGTTGGGGAGCCTTTGTTCAGGTACAGCATGAAGGCCTTCGCCAGTGCGCTGGACGTAGTTCCCATGGTCCGTGGCCCTGGATGCCGTTGGATCCCTGGAATCCACTCCAAATCCCAAGATCAAGCCACCAGCAAGCATATTGACAATCAGAAATTCATTTGCTTCCAAAACAAGTATTCCATAGCATTCCATAACATTCCTGTTGTTTAATTACATAGGTGATGCTGGTGGTTCAACCTGCATATCCACCGTTGTTGGTTGGCATCCCCATGTAAGAATCATGGTTGCAAGTTAAATCAAGTTGAAGAAATTTTAAGTTGTAAGATGTTACAAGCATAGGTTCAATTTTTAGTTGATAAACTGAGTTTGGTAAGCCCCCCAAAAGTCCTCATGGGTGCAAGTTAAATAAGTTCTAAGTTATAAGTATAGGCAATTTTGAGTTGATAAACTGGTTGGTAAGTCCCCCAAAGGGTTATAACATGTTATAACATCTTATAACCGATCATGTGGCAAAGCCAAGAATAAACTCATTTTACATCATCCCAAATATCCATATGTATGTGATCCCAATGATTCTGCCATCATAATCCCATTCGAATCCAATATGTTTATTCACCAACACTTCTGTAACATATATAATGAGAGTAGTATAAAGCTTTTTTAATAACCATGAATGCAAGAACATTGTAGAACTAATGTTCAAACACACTATAGTAAACTGGGATCACTCGATATTTACTAGTTCTATAGTTCTCCCATAGCTATTTCGTAGTTATCGTGCTCAGGCCCTAGCCGAGAACAGCGGCCTGCAGGGCATCGCAGAGATGGCCAAAGTGAAGGCCGGAGATGTGGTGGGAAATGATATAACCAATAAACTATGGCGATATCATGGGGATATCATGGGGAATATCATAAGAATATCATAGGATATCATAGGTAATTAGAACATTATGGGATCACCTGGGAAGATCACACGAAACTACACCATTCGAAAAGGTCTCTGGGGCTTGGATTTTGATCGCACAACGGGAAAATGGACAGATTTCGCCTGACGGGTTGTGATAAACACCAGCAGTGATAGGGCATGTGACCAACTAAAAGTGGATGTACGGGGATACACATCAAGACTCATCAAAATTTATAGCCACGGAACCAAGGCTGGCCAGAAATCCAACAACTCTTCTTTTAAACCTATAATTTCGTGGGTTGCAAGTCGTATTTTAGAGGTAATAGCCATTTCGGATTAGGTTCATTCATTCCTGAACCCCCAAAGCATCAAAATCACGCGTTTGTTTGGGATCTGTGGTGCGGATTCCGAACAACATCAGAACTGTGTCTATGGGTGTTTATGGTATCAAAAATCAAACAGGTTTCTTTGGGAATCAACCATTGATCTTTCAAATTGTTGATATAGGGTTTGTCCTGAAACTGGGGATAGACGGAGAACAAACCCAGTTCCCGGTTTTCCTTTCTCGCTGAGAGGCCGTGCAAGAGAACACCGGCAATGCTTGGCATGGTGCGGGGCAGATCGGGGCAGCTGGGGACCGGGTGCGAATCGGAACAAGATGAAGTCGAGTTGTGAAATCAAATGAACGTAGCAGGTTGTTGGCAACTGGAGCACAACACAACGACACGCGTTGAGGGAATGATCAAGGACTCGTTGCATGTCTTGCAAGGTGTTGACTGCATGCAAACTGGGACCACGGACATGTGGGAGCAGAACGTGTACGAGGTGGGGAGATTTCTGCTGACAATTGGCTCATGGCTCCATATACGGTTCATGGGTTACGCCGCTTGAAAGGTTACCAGGTTTGGTACAGCATGGTGCAGCAAACCTATGGTTCCAGGCCTGTGCATCCAAGAGCAGCCAGTTGCGCCTAGCTACGCAGGCCACAAGCCGTTTTTTTTCGGGGAAACCAACCAGCCCTGGACAAGGTGGCAATGGACAAATCCACCATTCGTAGATGTATTACTATATATGTATCTATTAATGATGATGATGATGATGATGATTTATGAATACTTATGAAATACATTACACAACTATACACAATTATACGCATATATTTGTCTATCTCTTGCTGCTCTCGAGGTATCACCAACTGATTGGGCTATCAAACCTCAGGTCGTGAAGATGATCCTGAAGATCGATGATGTCATCACCAGTGGTGATGTCATTGATGAGTGAGCGCTGCCCCACGCTAGGAACATTGGAAACATGAAAGAACATTCAAGAACTCTGAAGCAAAATTCAACTTCCGGATCCAACTTTGGAACATTATATTGTATTATTTTTAATCATCCAACATTTGGAGCCACTGCAACAACTCAACTCCTTTGGCAAGCGCCTGGGATCTTGTCATGGTATGACCCTGCCGCAAACAGCAGGGCTGTACAGAACTTAAGCACATTTGACCTCTGATAGCCTTAAAAATGTAGCCATTTCTGGCACTTAAACAACGGCAGCTACAATTTTAGCAGATTTTGGGGTTTTGACATCGCATAGTCCGAGAAACACCAGATGACTGCAGAAATTCTGCAGTTGTGCATGCGTTGAGATGCCTTGGCAAGCATTTGCAAAAGGTCAGTCCAGATGTCCAGATTGCAGTTCTGTCTTTCCACTGAACTGCTTGTCTTATGATGCCGGGCTATGAGTCGAAGAAATTGAGACCCCTCAGACTATCCGCAGATGCTGGATGATTTTCAGTCCCCCTTCTATGACAGCTTAGGAGGCTCAGGGCCCGCTGTGCGAAGAAATGCCATCATGACATGGAACAGTGACCTGGAAGTGTTTCAGTGTTGGAATTGGGGCGCTAATTATGAAGTTGTGATGTGAAACAATCGGCACACCAATTTTGGGTACTGTAAACAATTATTGGAAAAGCACAATCTGGGTACACATCAACAGTATTCAACATTTACATACATGCCGGCGACGCAACCGGCCAAAAGCCTCAGGTTTAAGTTTAACATCCTTTTCAAGGCGTCAACTATTTCATCATCCCACGAAGATTTTGTTTTGTCATGCTGCAAAGAGCTAGCAGATGCGGCATGCCATCGTTCTAAGCTGAGAGTGACAAGTCGGGGACATGTCGCATGTCTGGTGCCAGTCTGTGAATGCATCGACGAAAAATGGCGGGTGGATTCACGTTTCTTATAACTTTGATAACCTCCCGTTTGGGATGGTTATCACTAATGACCAAGATTCTTCAGGGGTTTACCACCACCAAACAGGGATGATTGTTGATGCTCGGTGGCGATAGTGAATATCTGGTCCCGTCTGGGCGGAGTTTTTCGTCAGTTTCCAATGGTCACTTAGAGCGATTGTATGCCCTCATATCCCAATGTATTCCCATACTGTATGTGTTATATAGACAGTATATATTATACATATTATACACTATAGTCCCACATATCATATGTATATACATAATCGAAGGAAGTTTAGAAGTCAAACTTCCGACAATATGGAGAGATGAAAAAGCAGTCAGCAGGGAGAAGAGTCAGAAGAGAAAAGATCAGAAGAAAGAAGATGCAGGTGCGCGAAAAGGTAGGAAAGTCGCGAAACACTGTGTTTTTTCGTGGTTTTGTGGCTCCGGAGGGTTTAAAAGTAGGCTCGCTAAAGCGGCGGGTGCGGAGACATCTGGGGAGATGAGAGATGAAAAGTTGCACGCCGTTGTGGCGCGAAGCCGATTTCGAAGTGAAAAGGTACAAAGCACCTCAGCGTCGGACCACTTTTGGAAGTTGAGATGTTGAAAAAGTGCACGGCGTTGTGGCGCGAAGCAGATTTAGAAGTAAAATGTGTTAAAAACTGAGGGGTTCGGAGCAGTTTTGGAAGTTGAGATGACGAAAAAGTGCACGGCGTTGTGGCGCGAAGCACATTTGGAAGTAAAAAGTATAAAAAACTGAGGGTCTCGGAGCACTTTTGGAAGTTGAGATGTTGAAAAAGTGCACGCGGTTGTGGCGCGAAGCACATTTGGAAGTAAAATGTGTTAAAAACTGAGGGGTTCGGAGCAGTTTTGGAAGTTGAGATGGCGAAAAAGTGCACGGCGTTGTGGCGCGAAGCACATTTCGAAGTCAAAAGTGTTAAAAACTGAGGGTCTCGGAGACATTGTGGAAGTTGAGATGTCGAAAAAGTGCACGCCGTTGTGGCGCGAAGCACATTTGGAAGTCAAAAGTGTTAAAAACTGGCGGTCGCGGAGCACTTTTGGAAGTTGAGATGTCGAAAAAGTGCATTGCGTTGTGGCGCGAAGCACATTTCGAAGTCAAAAGTGTTAAAAACTGAGGGTCTCGGAGACATTTTGGACGTTCAGACGTCGTTTTGTGTGGCAGGTGGAGTGGATTGTGCATCCACTGAAAAGTGACTAAAACGTGAGGGTTTTGTAGCATTTTCAAAAACGCTGGCAGGCGTGGGAGATTTGAAGAGGACCTGCACAGATGCATTTTTCGTGGCAGGCGCAGTGCAAGAGGCATCTTCAGCAGAGATGTTCGGAGCTCAAGGAGCTGATTTCCTGAGAGGGGTTGCATTTTGGCGTATCAAATCATCAGCTATGCCAAGATGCTTTTTCGTGACAGGTGCAGCATTTCGTATGACCTGGACTAACTTTTTCGTGGCAGGCGCAGTACTTTAGAGACATGGCATGGAAGCCGTCAGCTGTACAGTCAACTTTCCATTTTTGAAGGAAGTCTCGCAGAATTGCTTCGTTTTTGATGTTTTCAACTGCAAAAAGTGAGAAAGTCGATGACCAGATAAACGCATGGGTAGCTAGATAGATGGATGGATAGCTGGAAGAAGAGGTAGACGGACAGATGCATGGATGAATCGATAGAGAAACAGAACGAAGAACATGGTGATGGATAGCTGTGGACATGGATCGATGAAGAGATGGACGGGGAAAAAAGCTAACAGAGAGAAGTAAGTGGATGGATGAATGGCTGGATAGACAGAAAGATAGACAGTTTAATAGATAGGTGATGATAGGTGAATAAACAAATCGATCGATAGATACATGAATAGACAGGTAGATAGGTAGATGGCTAGAAAGGTAGCTCTGTAGATAGATGACGAAAGAGAGACACAGAGAGAAAGAGAGAAAGAGAGACAGAAAGGGAGAAACACTCAACCACCTTTCAATCCATCAGTGGGTTCGCTCTGCCATTTTGCGTCACACCAACTCACCTCTCCTATAGGTTTTTCCATTTTTGAAACTTCCGCCACCGCCTTGTGCGGTACTACTGGTATTATAAACACGTTATGTTTGTAAAACGTGACCCACATTTTTTATTGTCTTCTTCCCCCCAGATGTTGGACGACCTCGTGCGGCCTAGGCGTTTCTTGCCGACTGCGTTGCTGCTGCTGGTGGGGCTCCTGGGGGACGAAGTGATGAGTTTCGCTATGGAAAATGTACCCTCTGGTAAATCAATATAGCTATTGAAAATTGCCCATTTATAGTGGATTCCCCATTAAAATTGGTGATTTTCCATACTTATGTTAGTTTACCAGAGGGTATTTGGCTAATTCATTCGAACTCTTTGTGGGTCATGGTGAAATTTATTTTTTATATGTGAAATTACCAGGGGCTATTCAAGAGATGCATTGTGATACTTTGTG
The DNA here is from genome assembly GCA_947184155.2 of Cladocopium goreaui. NCBI lineage: Eukaryota > Dinophyceae > Suessiales > Symbiodiniaceae > Cladocopium > Cladocopium goreaui. The sequence continues at coordinate 292,362 of CAMXCT020004257.1, read as the reverse complement.
AGCATGTTTATTTCATTTATGATCCTTACCGTAAGTTGTGCGGAAAAAATAGTCACTGCAAATGATTGTTGGTAAGGAGAGCCATCTCAAATCATTTCATTCCAGGTTTATGGATTTGTTATGACTGGTCTATTCGTTGATACCAGTAGCTTTATTTAATTCAGCCACATTCATGATACTTGTAAGGCCTTTTGTGGTTGTTCAGATCATCTGTGATGTGTAGCTTGGGCCTTGTTGATGTGTAGAGTGCAAGTTTGGGATGATGAACTACCCCTCAGTCACTGAATATGCAAATATACATACACATACTGTCAAAACATGTAAACATCATTATAGATATATACATATATAATCATATATACAATTATATACATAGTATTATATATTATTCATATTATTCACATTATATATATATATATATATATATATCCACTATTTCAATTATATTCCTTGACGTGCCCCAAGCCTTTCGCCCAAGGCCTCTCTGTGGAGCTCCACGACCTTTGCAGGTTCTCCATTGGATATTGGATGCATTGGTAAATGGATGGCTTACAAATTTAGAATGGCTTAGACCATGAGATGATTTACCAATGATTGGAAAACGGTTGATGATTTCCATCTGAATGGTCAAAGTTGATCATTGAAAACACATTGAAATTCCCGTAAATTGAGGTTTTGGCCCCGTTTTGGCCTCGCCATGTGTTGCTGGAGCCATAAAAAACCAAGGCTCTGGCGAGGAGCGGTGCAGACGCTCCGTGGTGCAGAGGCTGGTCGAGTCATAGAGAATCAACATTCTTTTTATAGCTATTGTGACTGTGGTGTGAAAACCAGGCTAATTACCAGGTTAAATAATTACTATAGTTAATATAATGGTAATATAATAGTATAATAATTATAATAATAATGTGGTGTACAGTATCACTATTAATTACTGTGGTGTATAATGGTATAATTACTATCTGATCGGAAAAACCCTTGTTTTGGACACTAAACATGCCTGTCGGCTGTCAGATGTAAGACTGGAACTTCGGACTCCCCCCAATTGGAAGTCTTACTCTCCAATTGCGCTGTGTTCTCACAGCTTTTCAAAAGAAATTGAGGCCGGAAAAATCGGCCTTATGTTCAGGCTCAAGGCATTTTATCCTTTCGCTTCTCATATTGGTAAATTTTGCTCATCGTTTGTTTTGACAAGCCTAGACCTTTATGGTCCTTCTGAAATCTGTTCCAAGGGTTTGCAGGGATATTCTCTGCAATGATGCCTCCCTCAGACGCCTCAGTGCAAGGGCTATGCTCAGCAGCGCTAGATCCACGCTCAGCCACCGAAGATCGCCCAGCAGCCGTAGATCCCACCGCCGCATCGCGAGAACTAGCTGCCGAAGATCGCTCTGCATCTGCATCGCGAGAACCCGCTGCCGAAGATCGCCCAGCCGCTGCAACCCGAGAGCCAGCTGCCGAAGATCGCCCAGCCGCTGCAGCGCGAGAACCATGCTGAGAGCCCGACTGTGCCCTGATACTCAGTGACATAGAGCTCCAGCACTGATGTTTCGCTCCCAGAATCAGACTCAATGGATATTTGACGGCTACCCTCCTCATTTCGATGCGATGGTCCGCTCAGTCTTTTCAGGCAGCCTCTCGCACAGCTAAAGGCAAGTTGACCCAATTGGACTGCCCCCAGAGAACTATCCCCAGAAGCTGTGTTACCACCAGACTTCAACTTCAGTTGCCCTCTGAGAAACGCTACCTCATCGGTAAGCTTCGAGTTTTCTCCCCGTAGGTAATCCAACATCTCAACCTCCAATGCCCGCTGCAAGTCATCCCCTTGCAAAGACACTTCAGGGCTACCCAGTTTCTCAACTCCCGGAAGCCTCCCCTCAGTCTGCATGTTTCCAGATCCAGCCACAGTAGGTTCCATCGCCGTAGGCATTGCACCAGCCGTTTGGCAACCTCGACCCTTCCCTGTAGGAGCATCTGTCATCAGACTTCTTGGTGGGGCTAAACGTGAAGCATCTTGAACTGGCTGTTCCATGTCCATCCCAGAAACATCAGGCAGGTTAGATGGACGAGCAGCATGGAGTAAATACTCTGTTTGGACCTTTTCCGAATGGAATGGATTAACCAGACAATCATTTCCAGGGGGTAGGGATCTCGCCCTCATGTTTTCCATGGGGTAAAAGCACAGGGACGATTGTTTGGGCTCATAACCCTGATCGGAAAAACCCTTGTTTTGGACACTAAAAATGCCTGTCGGTTGTCAGATGTAAGACTGGAACTTCGGAACTATAATTAATATTCGAAGGAAGTTTTGAAGTCAAACTTCCGACAATATGGACAGATGAAAAGCAGAGTAGGGAAGAGGCAGAGAGAAGAGAAAGATTAGAAGAAAGAAGAGTAGAAGAAAGAAGATGCAGATGCGCAAAAGGGTAGGAAAGTCGCGAAACACTGTGTTTTTCCAATGATTTGGGGCTCTGGAGGGTCGAAAAGTAGGCTCGCTAAAGCGGCGGGTGCGGAGCCAGCTGGCCAGATGAGAGATGAAAAAGTGCACGCCGTTTTGGCGCGAAGCACATTTCCAAGTCAAAATGTACAAAACACCTCAGCGTCGGACCACTTTTGGAAGTTGAGATGTCGAAAAAGTGCACGCCGTTGTGGCGCGAAGCACATTTCCAAGTCAAAATGTACAAAAGCACACCAGGTCCGGACCACTTTTGGAAGTTGAGATGTCGAAAAAGTGCACGCCGAAGCACATTTCCAAGTCAAAATGTACAAAGCACACCAAGCACGTTTCCAAGTCAAAATGTACAAAGCACACCATGTCGAAAAAGTGCACGCCGTTGTGGCGCGAAGCACATTTCCAAGTCAAAATGTACAAAACACCACATGTTCGCGCCACTTTTGGAGGTTCGGATGTTGAAAAAGTGCACGCCGTTGTGGCGCGAAGCACATTTCGAAGTCAAAATGGACAAAGCACACCAGCGTCGGACCACTTTTGGATTGTGGCGTCAAAATGTACAAACCACTAGGGGTTCGGACCACTTTTGGAGGTTCAGATGTCGCTTCGCTTCAAGACACTACACTACAGGACATTACACTACACTACACTCCAGTACACTACATTACACTACATTACACTCCAGTACATTCCACTACACTAAATTACACTACACCACACTACATTACACTGAATGACACTGCAACACAGATAGACAGGTAGACAGCTAGACAGATAGACAGATGAAAGGGAGAGATTGATAGACAGGTAGGTAGATAGATAGATAGATAGGTAATTAGATGAAAGAGAGAGAGAGAGAGAGAGCGAGAGAGAGAGAGAGAGAGGCCAGCTGGTTAGATGAGATAGATAGATAGATGGCTAGGCAGATAGACAGACAGACAGACAGACAGACAGACAGACAGACAGATAGATAGATAGATAGATAGATAGATACATCGATAGATACATAGATCGATACATGGAGAGATAGATAGATACATAGAGAGAGAGAGATAGATAGATAGATAGATAGATAGACAGATAGATAGATAGATAGATAGAGAGGTAGATAGATAGATCGATAGATAGATAGATCGATAGATAGATAGACAGATAGATAGATACATAGATAGGTCGATAGATAGACAGATAGATACATAGATAGATGGACAGACAGACAGATAGATAAATAGATAGATCGACAGACAGACAGATAGATAAATAGTCAGAGAGACAGCTAGAGAAATAGATGGCGAGATAGACAGATAGATACATAGACACATAGACAGATAGTTAGATACCAAGACAAATAGAGAAATAGATGGGTAGAGACATAGACAAAGAAATGTTGGGCTTTGGTACGTTGTGTTCGAAGTGGCATGGTTTGAGCAAAAAACATGGACTTGCATCCACATTCTCTGCGCAGCGTTGGTTGCAGTACACGCAAATCGGCGAAAAAGGCCGCACGACCAAGGGGGATAGGGGTTCGTCGCAGTATTTCAAAACTTTCCTGGAAGACATCGGTTTTGTTGCCCCAGCAGGAACGACATCAGAAGACGCAGATGATCGAGTGCTCACCGTCGGGTTGCCGCGATGGTTGCCGCGCTTTTACAGTGACGTCGAAAGCCAACGGCTTCGCCTGGTGCCTTACAATTCCACGGGTGGCTTGGAAACATTCCTGTTGGAGATGTTGGATTCAGGTTCAAATTCGTCAAAGCCGGAAGCCAAGACAGCTATTTCTCTCGCAGAGCACCTCAACTATCAGTTGTGTCTGGCGCAGGCTGACTATCTTGCTCAGAGAGAGAACAGTGACGGGCGATTTTAGTGCTGCCGATGGGGCATGATTTGTAAGGCACAGCTGCTGCCACAAAGATTGAATGAACACACATGGGAATGATTTGTGAACGAGATTTGAAAGACCTTGAAAGAAGATAGTTGCGGTCAAAAGAAGTCTTTGACGTTCATGCATGTCCCAGACCTGTTCACCAGTTAGGACATCGAACGTTCAAAGGGTGGAGCCCATTGCTGGAGGATCCCCACAAGCTTAGAATGGACAACAGCAATCAACAACTCGATTGTGAGATAAACATCATATAAATAAATAAATAAATATATAAATAAATAAATAAATATAAATATATATAAATACATACATATAATATATCATAATATATTTATATACGTATGTATATATAATATACAGTAATATATATTTTGCATATACATACATATACGCAATAAATTAGGAAAACCATAGGACAGAGTCATGCAGCGTAGGATCATCATCCAGGACAAGGCCACCAAGACTTACATCAAAACCGCATTCCTTGTGTTTGTATGTAGCTTTGAGCTGGATAAGTAGGCTTTATCGATGCAACCTTGTGTGTGTATATAGATATATATATATGAGTGTGTAGATGTAGATACTGTATATACATATGCACATCATTCAAGCAATTTGGATTCGTGTGTTGAAATTTATGTGCGGAAGTTGAGAGATCAGGCATCAGAACGGTCTTCTCCCCAATGGTTTCGTTCTCCACTTTCCTTCCCTGGTTGTGAGCCATAGTGTGTCCTGATGGAAAAACGTGACGCTCTGTAATAATTTGCAATAATTCACTATTTGCAAATACGCAAATTTGGTGGATCCTCCAACAGAACACTCATCTTCCACTCTGACTACACTTCCAAGCCTTGAGCTTCGTGTTGTCCAGAGAAGAGTGAACCGATCTGCAACTCAACTGCCACAATCATCCCAAGTGTGTTTGAAATGACCAGCCATTCCTCAACCTACCGATTGTTGACACGTAAGTTTTTGTTCTGGGGAAGTGCTTGGAATGATTGTGTTGCTTTTGAAACTGAGTTGAAGATCCATTACTGCTTGAGATGGTGACAAGTTGCGCTCGCATCATCCTAGCAAGCCAAAGCAAGCCTGCTTGGATCCATAAGTCCCGCGGCCAGCATAGAGCCTGCAGGCATCAAATGCCCAGGTATTGTCCAATTTGTCGATGCTGTCCAACTCGCGACGTCTATAATGCCAGCTCGCCTTTCCTTCGAAAGGCAAGCAGACAGCTCCCTCCAAAATCCTTTGAAAGCCTTGTTGTTGTTCGATGACTTTTTTTGTTGGACAGCATTGTTTGACAAATCATACCCATAATGTATCTCTCTCGGGCAGAGGTCAGGAGATAGGGAATGAAAGAGGCAGACTGGTCACAGAAACTTCTTTTATTAGGTTGGACAGAGCGCAGTACATTCGCACTTAGTCACTTGCTGCTCACTATTCTTTTGTTGTCATTTTGTACCCAACGTTTGTCAGACCCTGATCAAATAATATTTTTTCCACTACGGTTTCCTTCTATGCAAGATATGCAAGGAGTGGCCAAGGCTTACTTCCATAGAGGCTTCCGCACGGGCAGGACTTTGCGAATCATGAAGAGTACCATGCCTGCCAACCCACGAGCTATGCATAGCTAAGTCTGGCTCTCACACCTCACCTACTCCTGCGGAGCCGTCTGGGTGGAGCCCAATTGCTAAACCTGAGACGATAAATGGACTCAGCTTCTCAACATGTCCGCTGCTGTAGTTGGGAAACCAACCAGTCCAGTATACCCTCCCAAGGTTG
>CAMXCT020004257.1:236255-283755 GCA_947184155.2 Cladocopium goreaui | reverse complement strand
TTTTTTGGCGTAAAAACTAGGCGGCCATATCCCAAAAAATCTCAAAGACAGAAAACACGTCTTCATCCCCCAACATATTTTCACAAATTAAAGAATCGAGTGGGGAAAGTTGTCTGGATTCAACTCTATCCTGAGCTTGCAGATCATGGTGGATGCCCATAGCATCATCCAATGGTACTGGAACGAAACTTTGGAGATTGAGCAGGCTTGGGGGGAGTGGTTCCTTGGGTTTCAACAGGTCCAGACAAAAATGCTACTGGGTCAGTGCGGCTCGTCTCTTTGCCCCCCCACCAGATTTGGAGACTCACACTCATTGACCTTGCATTGAATAGATTTGGACAGTATATAAATAAATAAATAAATATATATATATATAATTATATTGGGGTTGATAATTTATAGGCCCCCAGGTGGATGGTTGATTTTTCGCAGCCACTTGTGGGTCCATGATTTTGAAGCCTCAGCTCCAAGGATGGTCTTAGCTATGGGTCAACCAGCTATTTACGAAGGGAACATCCATAAATCCCAGCCATGTTGATGTAAAGCACATGTTTTCACCTGGTTTTTGACATGTTTTGGGCCTTTCCCCAAATTTTGACATGCATGATGCAAATATGTATATATACGGCAAATGCCTGGGTTTTGCCCGGACCCGCAATGACGACGGGCGACGCATCATCATCATCATCATCAACATCATCATCATCATCATCATGATCATCAACATCATGAGTATCAACATAATCATCATCATCAACATCATCAAACCCTTATTGACGATCTTCAATGAATGTAGAAGTTGACCAGGGGTGGGAGAATTAAACCCTTATTGGAGATCTTCAATGACTGTAGAAGTTTAACGGGGGTGGGAGAATTAAACCCTTATCGAAGATCTTCAATGAATGTAGAAGTTTAACGGGGGTGGGAGATTTAAACCCTTATCGAAGATCTTCAATGAATTGGGGTGGGAGAATTAAACCCGTATTGAAGATCTTCAATGAATGTAGAAGTTTAACGGGGGTGGGAGAATTAAACCCTTATTGAAGATCTTCAATGAATGTAGAAGTTTAACGGGGGTGGGAGAATTAAACCCTTAGATCTTCAATGAATGTAGAAGTTTAACGGGGGTGGGAGTTTAATATTCCGTAATATCTTTGTTGATCTTCCCAATTGAATGTAAAGTTTAGTGGGGGTGGGAGTTTAATGTTCCCTAATACCGTTTTGTTTTTCCCATAGGAATTTCGGTTGTTTTGACATTTTTTTTAAATATAGTCCCTAGTACCTTTGTTGTTTTCCCCATAGGAATTTAAGGTTTAACGGGGGTGGGAGTTTAATATTCCCTAATATTTTTGTTGACCTTCCTAATTGAATGTTAAGTTTCACGATTTGAGAGTTTAAAATTTCCTAGTACATTTGTTGTTTTTCCCATAGGAATTTCAAATGTTATGCCGTTTTTGTTTTCCCCATAGGAATTTCGCGTGTTTTGACCTTGTTTGTTTAATAGTCCCTAGTACCTTTGTTATTTTTCCCATAGGAATTACGGTAATTTGCAACATCATTTGTTTGTGAATGGGAAACCTCTACGCTGCAACGCCTGGGCAAAGCCCAGGCGTTGCGCGTATATATATATATATACATATATATATATGTATATTTGTTCTATTTCCACATTTACATTTGTACACCTATGGGGCAGGCGGCCATGTTTCTGGGAGGACTTAAACCTGGTCCACGACAAGTTCATGTTTTGGCCTGGGCGAGTGGTGAATGCTGCCAAGGTTCAACGGTTGAAACTTTAGACCGCCGGACCGCATGAAAGTGGATCTGTTGGTGCTTACCCTCTGGTAAACTAACATAGCTACGGAAATCACCATGTTTAACAGGTAAATCAACTATAAATGGGTTATTTTCAATAGCTATGTTAAATTGCCAGAGGGTACAACATAAGATAACTTTGTGTTGAACTCTGGGCGTACCTGTGGGGATGAGATGGTCATTGACACTGATTTTGGGGTCGCATGTTTGGATTCCTGTTGAGTGTAGGGACCCGCAGTGATACTGACTCACGATGACCTAGAAACCATTCTCAAAAAAAAATCAATCCTTTTGCACAGTTCGATGCTTTTGGGGCGATGATACCAGGGCAATGAAGGAACTTTGAAGGAATTCCCCAAGTCACGCGACCATCCAGTTGCTACAGTTGCTGGTGCGACGCTATGGATTGGATCGCCCCCCGTCACCCTGGAGGTACCAGGGTTGAGCCAGGGTTGAGCCGGGCAGGCGGTGGTTTGGGATCAAAATGGATCAAAGGAACCAAAAAATTTGATGGTTTAGAGATGTTTAGAGTTTCCTTTTCCCCATTGAAATAGCCATAACTTGAGAATACTTGAGGTATCACCCATTGACCCAAATTGGATATAGTTGGTTAATGTTGGTTATATCCCCATCAAATACCCATTGAACCACAATTTTTAACTAGGAAAAACATTTCTGAGAATCGACGAATGCCCCTGCCGCAGTCCTGTCATCGTTGTGGGGGCCTGAACTCTGCTGCAAAGTGTGTCCTGGGTTTGGCTCAAAATCATCGCAGTCACCCTCCCAAAATGGATGAGATGGCATGAACAAGTATAGTTTCGTACAATATATGGCCAACAATTTATAATGTTCGTCTTCATAGTTATCCAACTTGGGACTTGCAGAGAAATTTTGCCCAAACTGAGGGAGGCATCCCTACCACCAAATCTCCTAATGGCCCTGGAGAAAACCTTGGACTTGGTGTTTTGGTCAAATGGATTTAGAAATGCTGATCAAATCTGTAAGTCGAGTGTTTCGTGAATGGTTGCAGACGAATTCCGATAGCTGCTGAAAATCACCAAACTCCTGTTTTTGTTTTCGTTGGTAATATCCCCACAAAAAACACCAGACTATACATATACAATCATATACAGTATGTAAGTATAATATATATATATGTATATATAGTATACAGTATACAGTATACATGTAGAATACTAGTAGATCCCGGGCAAGCCGGGTGACGGAAGTAAAGAAAAGGGAGAGCCTATAGGAACGACGCCTGACCGGCCGGTTGTCACGGCCGTTGACTCCGTGAGTTCTTAAAACTCTTTCTGCTTCGACATTTCTTTCTCTTGAAATCCATGCTTGGTGATGCAACTTTCTCTTGATCTGGTTTGCCCTTGACATCTTTGAATCTTGACAGCCCTTGGCCCTTCCTGTTGCCTGCTGTTTGCCTGGATGTCTTTTTCTCCCTGACATTTCTTTCTCGCGGCTTCCTCTTCTGATGATGCCACTTTCTCTCGATCCGATTTGCGTTTGTAATCACTGGATCTTGGCAGCTCTTCCTCTGGACAGCTATGGAGCCTGAGACCGGACACACTCTTCTTTCCTGATAAACCTTTTCCCCTATTCTCTTCAATTCCTTACTTTCTTCACTCCGCTTTTCTCTTCCCTTCCCTACTCACAGAAGCTTTTTTACACACAGACGCTTTTACACGCACAAGCTTATACACACAAAAGCTTTTACACACACAGAAGCTTTTGCACACAGAGCACCTTTTACACAGAGAATCTTTACACAGAAATTGCAGCTCCAAAACCGGATCTCGGCGCCAAAACAAAAAAACAAATTTGGAGCACTTTTTAAAAATAAATTTAACACGAAAATCATCAGCGCCAAAGTGGAGAAAACATTGCTGACAAATCACCATCACAACCTTGATGCAGCCACTCCAATACGATTTCCGACTCTCAGCTGCCAAAGACTAGCCACTTCACCGCGATCTGCAGAGACTAAGTTGCAAAGCGCCATAGAACCTACTCGCAAAACCAACAGAAATTGCAGCTCCAAAACCGGAACCTGTACACAGACACTCCACTGCCATCTACAGACACTGAGTTGCAAAGCACAATAGAATTAGGCGCGACGAAGCGCTTCAAACATGACCTTGACGAAGCAATTCCATTGCGATCTGCAATCACTGCCTTGCAAATCACAATAGAACTGCGCCAATGCAAACTGCACGCCTGGATGGCCAAACGCAATGGCATAGCCCATTGACTCATCTCATTGACCTTCTTCAAAATCAACTTTGGAGTGTAGGATGCGTCCGAGGACGTCCCCGCGCAAAGCCGCACCCTTCGCACAAGCGAGGTTCCCAACAGTGCCGCCGGAAGACACTTTGTGCGAGAAAACACAAGGGTTGGTGCAGTTCCTATAGTCACCTTGACGAAGCATTTTCACTGCGATCTGCAAGCACTTCCTTGCAAATCAACATGGAACTGATGTGGTGATGTGGTGATGTGGTGATGTCATGAAGATGTCATTGTGATTGATTTTCTTCTCTGCCACATTTTCCGTATAACGGAGTTGAGATTTCTAAATTTCCTTTGATGACGATATCACTTCATTAATTGGATTGGTTTAGGGGAAATTGAAGCCGGAACCCCGAAATAATTTGATGGTAAAACCCATGGTTCCGTGTGAGATATCGCTCTGCAGCAGCTCAGGTCTTTGATCTCCCAGATCCGGGAATGACTTGGAACGGCAAGCAGGTGGCTCCTCGACCCCTTGGGATTTCTCCTTTGGTTGCTAGTATTGATAGTAAGATATGGTAATTGCCTGATGATTGACAGTTTTATGTCACACAAGCGCATGTTCATCGCTTTGCATGCCATACCCGCAGAAATCATTGGATCATGGAATGACCATCTCCCAATTTGCCGGCTTTGATCCTCAAAATTACCATATCTCAAGGAAGGTTTTCGGGGTCATCTGAGAATTTGGTTTCATCCAAGACGGCGTCAGGTGAAACTCTACAGAAACCTGGCCAGACAGGGTCCCACTATCCACGATGGTTTGACCTTTGCGTCGCTGCTGGCCTGTGATTTCACTGGAAAACCCTTGAACTACGTTACCGTAGTGATACATGGCTGGTTGGTGATTTGGAACATGAATTTTGTTTTCCATATACGGGATAATCCTTCCCATTGACGAACTCATATTTTTCAGGATGGTTCAAACCACCAACCAGATGGGGATTTCGCATTTCAAGAAAAACCTTGGAAAACCTCAAAGGATAGGAACTGGTCGATGAAACAACCGACGATTTTAACAAACCATCATCTTTGTTGGACAAACGTGTCATTTCTGTGACTTGCCGCAGCTGCGACGCGATCTTTTGAGGTAAATTCACATCTCGTCAAATTCTCCAGTATTTGAGATTGTTGGTCAGAAATGATGTGAATTGAAGGCACAGGATCTAACCAGCTGCCTCCCATGTCGGAGAGAGATTGAAACCGGGAACACTCAGAGTTTCAATCCAGCTTCAATGGTTAACTCATATTAACTCATGTTGTTTCTACAAATGGCTATACTTGTTTCATCTTGTTTCTGTGTTAGTTTGAGAGTACAGGTTCCAATTTCTACTTCTACACAGTATAGGCTGTTCTCGGCGTTTGGGATTGTGCTCCCCCGTCGCGGCGGCTTCGCAACTTGGCGCTGCGCTCGCCAATTTTTGGCCCATGGGTGAAGCCGGACATCATATGATTTGCGTTTGGGAGGTTTATACAATATATAATAATAGTATATATTAATTAATAATAAGATATTATAATAAGATTTAATAAGATATAATAAGATTTAATAAGATATAATAAGATATAATAAGATATAATAAGATATAATAATATATAATAATATATAATAATATATATATAGATATTTAATTAATAAGATATAGTTGATACCCACAAATCCAAACTTGGCGAGTCACAGATCTGTTGACTCTCAAGATCCGGAAAGGCCGGGCTACCTTTAACGGTATTTTCAAGAGAGAAGTTTTGGTTTCTGTTTCTTGTGGTTTTTAGATCGGTGCCACAAGGTCCCAATGGACCATGCCATCGATGCTGATGAGGAAGTGGCGCAGGACGATCCCCAGTGACCATCACCAGCCACGATTTTTTTGTTCGAATCCGGCGATCGCCGAAAGCCAGGAACGGCCTGAAGGCACCAAATCCGAAGCGCTCACTTCAATCATGATAGAGGCGCCCTTTAGGGTGCGATGTGGCAGGTGTCAAACGATGTTCATGATGGGTTTCTGAATGAGACACTGGTTGGTGGATGTTGATGGTTAAAAATAGCCTTAATATTCTATCCTACTAGCTGATGGTTGCTACTGGGGATTTGGCCATGGCTAGGAGATTAGACACTATGGACTACTACATACAGGTTTTGATGAAACCTCACACCATGGGAATGGTTAGAGAACGCTCCTGTGCTCCGAACTTCCGGAACTTGGTTGTCATTGAAAGCAGCGGAAGGATTGAAACACATAAGTTTTGTGCCCCCCCTCTACCAACATCTACCAACATCTACCAACATCTACCAACATCTACCAACATCTACCAACATCTACCAACATCTACCAACATCTACCAACATCTACCAACATCTACCAACATCTACCAACATCTACCAACAAACGCATCCAACCTTCACTGGACGTGCTGTGAGGATGGCAGAAGTCTGGGCACCAAACGTGCCCCGGCACACATTGACGCTTTTTGGGATGAAGCAATTTGACTGATAGTTTCAAGATGTTTCAAGATGTTTAAAGGAAATTTAGCGGCTTTTTCAGCATGTTGAGAACAGCAGCCGAAGTTTCCCATTTTTGATGGCCTTTTTGTACTGGGATGGGATTGGGAGAAGATGTCTGTTGAAACAGCGATGGGGTGAACTTCGAAGATCCCACCCGGGACTCCGGGACCAGGTACAGTGAGTGCTTTGATTTTACCGCCGCAGCGACAAGATAGCCACTGGGCAGCACTGAGCAGCTGGAGCTCGGGGTACGGTTGAGGTGGAACGTGGAACATCAGTGGTTGACCTTGGAACTTGTGATTAGATTTCTTTCAAGCATAGATTTTGAATATGTCTCAATATGTTTGAATATGTTTGAATAACAATGGCATGGCTAGTCCCTTAGCAAATGGACCTCTTGGTTCTGAGCTGAGCTGAGCGGTTTTGATTAGCAATCCGGCTGTGAAATCCTTGGAGCCAGGTATTGAAAGCATCATGGAAGTGGTCCACAGCTGAGCTGACGAGGAATTTGAGGATCGCAACCATTATCGTAACCATTATTTTGCCACAACAATGGAGCCCCGAAATCCGAAAATCAGAAATTGAAAGAGGTGTTGCCAAATATTTTTTCACTGCCTTCGGTGAACCAACGAGACAACCAATCTTGATCAGATTTCTGGAAGCTTTCCACTTTCCATTTCTAGAAACCGGAAATCGCTTACCAGAAACTGCCTTTGGCTGCACGCCCCTTATGTTCCGTTGTGAGAGTTTTTCGACGTTGCACATCTATCATCCAATTTCGCTTTAGCCCTTTAGCTATTTTTCTTGGGGGAACAACAGAAAAAAACATGAGAAAAACAGCTTTGTTGATCATCTGAGGTGCGTGAACGAGTGGGGATGCTGCAAGGCACCGTTACTGGAGGCAGCCAGCGGAACGCCATGAGTTGACAGTTGACAGATATAGGAGTAGCATGATGCCACCTTTCCAAGGCTTCCATTGTCAGCCGTGTTTGAGTCTGTTTTCAGGCAACTGTAAAATTTTGCTGAAACAAGGATTCGTAGAGTCTTTGACTCTTTGTTTTCTTTCGAAAAAACGATCCGATTGATTCAACAGGTACAAACATGTAAAATAAATACGAATGTCATAAATAGAGGTCACCATATAAATGCTATCAATATTAATCCCTAAAAAACCTATTGAGTCTTACTGCATGGTTTTTCCATCGTTGACGGCCAGGCCTGCTCGCTGGGTCAGAGGCGGATGACTGGAACCCCAGATGGCGAGGATCACCAAAGACCACCCATCCACAGGCGAGCCGCTGGAGCATGGTGGATCTGGTTCCCATCTTTTTACCCTATAAAACAAATATGTATCTATATATATATTATGAATTATATTATATACACATCATAATCATTATATATATATATATCATATATATATAATATATATATAGGAACAGTTCGTGTTATTTTACTGGATCTGGATGGAAAACACGGATTGAACATGTTCCTTTCTCCCGAAAGCACGGGATTTCGACCCAATTTTGACCCAATGGCGGGCCCAGATGGGTGTGTCCACCAAGGGAGCTGCTATAAGCTATGGAAAATCACCATGTTTCATGGGTAATCATCGAAAAAATGGGCCATTGTCCAATTGTCCATGCCATTTTCATCCATTTTCCACAGCTATGTTAGATTACTGGAGGGTACTTTGGAGATGTTCAAGAACAACCATGTGATGTGTTCTGATGAACATTTGTGCAGGAGTCAGCACCCTCTTTTTTCATGCCGAGCCCCACAAGGGCCGGGCTGCTCAGTGGTCGCGACATGTCGCGACTCTAACTCACCGACTCACCAACACACAGATTTCAGCAACTGGTCCCGCTGAACCATCCATTCTGTTTGGGCCGAAAATTGATCAGACAGATTCCCCCCACTGGTTTTCCACGGGTGGAGCAGTCAAGATGAGAATCGAAATCGAGTCAGCATGTCATCCAACATGATGAGCTTGAGAGTTTGAATCCCGGGAGTTTCTCCGAACTGTAAACATTTACAATCATTTACACACATCCTGATTTCTGGTCAGAGATAGATGTTAATTTCATCCGATTCTTACCTTCCTCTTGCCACTGGCCATTTTATCACTTGAAGACCGGCGGTCAAAAGGGTATCCTTGAGAGTCAGGGTCATGTGGGAATCCTGTTTACGTCATTCATTCAAATATAGGCACAGGTGGTTTTAATGAAGCCTGTCTAAAGTATCTTGGAGCGATGTGGCTGCAGATGGACAATACCTCCTGTAGTCCTGGTCTTTGGAGCCACGCGCATTGCTCATGCAAACATACCACTTATGTGAGCATGGCCAGCATGGCTATTGACCAAAGTTGGAACCTACTTTTAGGCCTTGGCTTTGGAGTCGCCCAAGCGAATGCAGACGTCGCCCAAGCGAATGCAGACGGCCAACACGCCAGCCAGTCGATTTAATAGGACCAGAGAGGCGCCGAAGCCGTTGGTCACCGTTGGTCGATGATTTATTTAGGAGAACTTGAGGTCTGGAAACCATGAAATCTGTTTGAAAACTGAGTGTTTGTTCCGGGAATGTTGTGAATATGCTATCCCCAAATTTAAGTTGGTGTTTTCCTGCAAATTTTCTCCCAAAAATGAAGTTCTGGGACCTTTGGGTTTTCCAGTAAGGTTTTTTGACAGGGAAACTGTAGGCAATGACATCGAAAAACTAGCCAATCAACAGCCTTCTGTTTTTTTGTTGGGATTTGAGCCTGGGAAGCGAATCAATGGAGCCTGGGAGGGAGGTGCCAAAATGATCTCCTTGGTTTGCTGACAAGACATTCGAGGAGCATATTCTGCACTGGTAGGCTTTAAATCAGTTCCAGAACTCCTGGGATGAGCCAAAGGTTCCTGAAAGGTGCAGGAAATCCAAATCAGAACCGAAT
This sequence comes from Cladocopium goreaui, assembly GCA_947184155.2. NCBI lineage: Eukaryota > Dinophyceae > Suessiales > Symbiodiniaceae > Cladocopium > Cladocopium goreaui. The sequence goes on along the minus strand of CAMXCT020004257.1, from coordinate 274,207 downwards.
TGGGACCATCTTACCATCTTCCTTTCAATTTCTGTGGGTCTCAAACTTTCATCCAAAATCCCATTGGCCAAGCTTCATTTTCCTCATCATTTCCTGCCACATGAAATGGGACAGGTGGTTCCTGAGGAGGAGCCGCAACTTGGCTGGTCATAGGTGGCCACCGGTCAACGTTGTTGGACATTGTGGGGAGGACATCATCTATAGCATCCTGGAAATGCTCACATGTGTATTTTTTGAGGCTTACTATACCCCTAGATCCATTAGTTAATCAGCATTTTATCGTACTTTTCTGGCCATTTGGGGGTATACAGCCCATTTTCAGGCACACCCACGAGCATTAAAGCCATCAGCCACGAGCATTTTTGAAGCCATCAAGCAGTTTGAAGAATGATTTGAGTCATTTGAGATGTTTTGACATGTGCAGTATGATCTACAACTATCTAAAACCATCCATCATCCATAGAGTCATTTATAAACTGTACAATCATCCGTGACAATCTATTTTGCATGAAAGTTAAAATCAACAACACTTGTGACACAATGTTTCGATATGATTTGAAGATATTTGGTGGACATCGATGCTTTGGATTCCGAGGAACCCCTTCAAAGTTGGCATCTTGGCTGCCATGGGCCACCTGGATCATGGACAAACTACAGATATTCAAAGCAAACCAAGCAAAAAGGTCCAAAAGATGATTTGTTGGGCATCGCTATGTTTTCGTTGCTTCTCACATCTTCTCACACCTTGTCTTCTCTTTGTATTGATGCATTTCTCCCCTTGAACATATTGCAATTAGACGCAAGTAGTGAAACAGGGAACAGTCCCAGATAGTCTCATGAGAGGCCGCTTCCCCCGCAAGGTGTTCCATTTCGATGTGCCGTGATGTGTCCAACAGTGATCATGCTGGTTGCTTTCATTCTAGCTACTTGGATCTTGCATCACGGTGGAGTCGGGGTTTGATCGCCTGGATGTGGGAATAGTATCCATCAGACCTTTCTCTTTGTGAATCCATGAGGATACCATCTGGAAGGGACTTCAAGGCTAGTTGTGGGATGTGGGCATCCATGAGGTGTTTCCTACTCAACACTGGCTGCGTGACTTTCGCACTTGCCTTTCTTCCGTGGCTAAAGCGCCAATCTACAGCAACCCTACCCGACCCTCCCCGAGGATCGATAGGATGTGATTTGCTGCGACTGCCAGATGCATGACACGACATACAGACTGTCTGATATTGAGCGGATTCCACATCAGAGTCATCAGAGATCATCAGAGCATCTGTGCGGAAGACCACACCTCACAAGTGGGTGCCCTGCACAGGGACTACCCTCTGGTTATTTAACATAGCAATGGAACATCACCATTTTTAGTATGTAAACCATCTATAAATGGGCCATTTTCCATGGCTATGTTAGTTTACCCGAGGCTACTGCTACAATTTCCAGTTTCTTGTCTTTTGTCAAGTTCTGGTGGAAGTTGGGGTGTGAAAGACCTCCCAGTGAGGTCTTTGTACCACTGGCCTTGTTTTCACTAGATACCCAGCGTGCCGGGAGCCACAGCTGACATCTCCGTCGACTCCAAGCCAGGTGAGTATGCTTCAAGATGGGATTGTCACAGGATGGAATGGGGTACCATTAAAACAATTAACATCTAATCACATCGAATCGTTAATCGTCACTTTTCACATGACACAAATGCACGTTGGATTGTTGGATATTGTTGGATTAGGGTTAACGCATGCTAAGCCCTCATTTTCAGACAATCCCAAATCTTCTCGCCCTGAAACCACCAGTAATTTCCTCTATATTCCCGAATTCCTTGGATACCTAACACCTGCATCTCACTTAGTAACTGATTAGTTACTGGAATTCACCCAGAAGTGGAAGATACATGAACATACAACTTAGGAGACTTACACAACCTGGGTTCTTAACCAGTTGCCCTTCAGTCAAACTACTGGTAACGTAAGCTTAGAATTTCCGTGAACATTCACCACTTGAATCATTATTTTTCTATGGTTTTCCCATGTTTTCCCTGGAATCCCATGGATTTCCATATGTCCTCCCTTGCGCCGCCAAGCGCCGTTGCCAAGCGTTGCGCCGATCTTCGATCCACTCCCAGGCGACTTTTCGGAACTACGCACACTCGGTGGCCACACAGAAGGAGCTCATCAGCAGCATAGCGCCTTGGCGAAAATAGTTCGGAACTAACACACATATTGGATCATATGGCATGGCCATTTCAGGATCCTAAATTGGAGGTACCTACCATATATAAGGCCTATTTTTTAGGCCTATGTAAGGGAATATCCCCAGAAAATATGGCCTTATATGGTACAATACCTCCATTTTAGGATCCTGAAATTCCCATTGATATGGGGGTTTCCATAAATGGGCATAGCCCAATAGAAGATCCATTTATTTTCTGAATGATAACTGGGGGTTAGCCCTATTTTAGGAATCCTCCATATGTTGATGTTGATGGTCTATAGCCAGCAAAATGGTAAAACTGAAGGTTTACTATTGCTTTACCAACATTACTGGTAGAGTGAATGGTTAGTATTGTTTAGTCATTATGAGCATTAGATTTGCAACAAGCGAATCATTTCACGAATGAGAAGAATTATGTTGAAAGATGTGTTAATAATATTACGGCCAGGACAGGGATGCTGCGCGGGGAAGTGCGTTTTGACTGTGCAGGGCAAGTGTTTTGTGCATTTTGGGATGTCGGCGGTAATGGCCGAATGGCTGACGAGATTTGTTTCCAAAACAAGAGACTCTAAACCCCAATTCCTAAACCCTAAAACCTAAATATGACATGAACCCCCAAGTAAGCCCTGAAAGTAAAATCTCATCAAAACCGTTGAAAAAAACCTAAACACCCTAAATGAAACCCAAACCCTGAACAACCCCAAACAAACCCTAAAGAGTTGGTGACATGATAAACCTCTGGGCGGCACCCCCATGCAGTTGACGTTTTCTTCTTAATCACTATGGAAGCAGGAGAATTTGTTTTTTTTTTTACATCTTTTTGGTGGACTATGTATGTATATGATGTATGAAATATGACATATATGACATATGATAGATGATATATGTATATGTATACGTGTAGGAATAGGTAAGTACAGGCATGGGCATGGATAGGTGTAGGTCTCGGTAATCGTATGTCTATATCCACATACAATCCGGTTTTGAATGGGGATTATGTCAATCCATGATTTTGCAGGTGTGTTAATCAATCATAGTAATGGAAGGACGTCTTTCCTCATGGCTCAGATAAACTGAACTACTGAATTTTGCCAAGCTCGGAAGGTACTCCCAACTGCCTCAGCTTCATTTTACAAGTTTGTTGGCTGTGATCCTATACATCTACTGAACTGGGTTTCAGGCTGGTTACATCACTATATATATAATTATATGTATTTTTATATATAATTGAATTATATATATATATAGAATTATATATATATGCAATTATATATATAATCATACATATAGTTATATGTATAATTGTATATAATTGTATATATATATATATTATGTATATATATGTATATATATGTATACATATATATATATATGAAATGAATAGAAATTAAGGTCAAATATGTGGTCCCACCCATCAGCCGTGTGCTGGGTGCCATGGCCACAGCAGCGAGGTTTTAAACGCCACGCAGTGGGTACTGCTGGAAGCTTCTAAGTCGGTCGAACAGGCCGTCTTCGTTGGAATCGTGGAGCCGCCCGTCCGGGACCCAGAACTGGAGAGTGGCTCAAAAATCTTGGAGATACAGTGAGATCATCTGAGATAAGTATATATAAGTATATTATGTATTATTATGTAATAAGATATGATAATATATATATGTACACATGCACACAGTGCATACGGTATAGATATAGTGGACATAGGTATCTTTACCTATATGTGCAGGCATAATGTATGTATGTATCCATATTTGCATGTGCAAATCCATATGCATGTATCGATATAGAAAACATAATATGTGAAAGTACATGCATACATTCCATTCCATTAGGTTCCTAGGGCACGTCTTAATTGCGAAAGTGGTCTTCGACGAAAGAAGTTCTTTAATGACGAAAACACATCAATCAACTAATTGCGAAAAAACTCTTTAAATGCGAAAGAATCATATACATGCCTTCGATCACTATTTCATCGGAGATCTGCTGGAAATGCGCCAGCATCAATTCAATTCAGAAGTTGATATTTCAAAGACACAGTCAAAGCTGGGAATGAATGATGAAAGGTGATGAACAGTAAATTTCAAATTACCTTCCTTAGAGGCATTCTATAGTTATTTGTTTCGATTGTTCAATACCTTTGATTTTATTCGCATTTAAAAGTTTTTTTTCGCAATTATTTTTTTTTTCGCAAATAGACATCCGGTTTCTTTCGCAATTAAACCGTACTCTGCAGCTGGTTCCATTAGGTTCCATTCCATTCCTTCATTCCATTCCGTTACAGTACATTGCACATTGCATCAGTATATATATATATAATTATATATACTGTATATACAGTATATACATATTCCAGGATATTCAAGGTACACAGATCTATCCATACCCGGACCTGGACCTGGACCTGGACCTGTACATGTTGGTGACCGCTCAGGATCGCGCCGTAGACACCCTGACCGGCGCCATTCGGATGTCACGCAGCCGTGATGGCTGGGATTTCACTTCAGCGACTCGGCCTGCGCGGTTGGGGGATGGGGTGCACGGTGAAATCTCCCATGAAGCACCAAAAAACCAAGAAAATTCTGGAGACATCAATGGTTTTTTTGCAAAGGGATAATCGGCACCGAGCCGTCGACTTCTCGTTTTTTTCTGAAAAGGCATCATGGGTTGGGAAGAATTCAAGGCTCTTGTGGCGTTTTTTTTTTTGCGAGTGTAGATCTAGGTGGCTTTCATTTTGATATTGAGCATTAGCACACTGATTTCTACAACATGTACCCCAAACATGAAGAGATCTGACATGACTGTGATTTCTTGGAACCACAGATTAGCCACTCAGTTTACAGATACTGCTGACACTTTGGGGAACTTTGGAATCTTAGAACATCTTAGAACTTTGGGGATGATCCGAGATATGGTTAGCCACTTTGCCCCATCAATAGATATTGATAAGTCATGAAAGATCAATGGATATCAGAAAAACATCAATGATCCATCATATCAGATAGATAGCCTCTGGATGCCTCCGGTAATTGAACATATTTTTCACATAGCTATTGAACATAAGGCCATTGACTTCGTTGATTATCGTTGATTTACCCTCTGGTTATTTAACATAGACATGGAAAATGGCCCATAGAAATAGATGAATTTCCCAGCTAGAAACCTCGATTTTTAGTGGATTTTCCATGGCTATGTTAGTCATAACCAGATGGTAATATATTAAAATATAATATCACATGATTACCAGATGGTAATATAATATGTTAAATTACCAGATGGTACCCGTTCAAAAAACCCATGGATTTTCCCATCGCCTTTCAGGCACTCCAACGGCGAGGCCTTGCGCATCGCGCCTGGGAGGACCTGGGCCGGACCGCCGCGGAGGGCCAGGCGTTGAAGCTGCGAGCTCTCCACGGCGATAAACAATGGGAAAACATATGGCTATGGATCAATACCTATGAAAATACCATTTTTAGGGGGATGAACATCCATTTTAACCCAGCTATTTTGATGTGAACTACAGGGGTACTATTGGTTTTGACACACTGCCATATGGAAAACATATACATACAATAATAATTAATAACCATTAAGTATAAAGAATTTGATGTAAAATCTCTGAACATGGGTAAAAGGTTGATAGAAATTAGGTTCAGCAGTGGTAAATCGAGTACAGCAGTTGATGCGAAAATGATAGAATTTGTCCTGATATGTCTGATATTATGTGATAGCCACCTGGAAAGAAGATGAAAGAAGGTTTTCGATGGATGTCCCAAAAATCGCGCAGATTTCCGTCGACCTGACCTATTCGAGGAGCTGAATAATCAGTGGACTTGCACGCAACTGCCCGGGCCCCAGTTGCATCATGGAACTTCGTTGATCTGCGAAAAGAAGAAATCAGGAATGGAATGAATTGAACTTTGTCTGATCATCTGGAACTGTGTTGAACGATCGTACTGGATCATTCAATTTGCGAAGAAACCATTTAGTTTCTTCGATATGATTAATTGCTTGTTTAATGAGCATGAAGAACATCGTAGAAGTCCCGATTTCTTGTTCCGGCCTCAGCCAAGTCAGTATAGCTCTCTCAGCTGGAAGAGCTGCCCGAGGAATAACAATCTTTGCTCCGGACGCGCACTAAGTTTGTATGCCGCCCTGGACCGGATGAGTTGTGTCGAAGTCTTCGCTGAGTGGCCGGGAGTTGGAATAGTTGAAATCCAACACGTTGCAGAGCTGTAGGCAGATCCAAGACTGAAGCCAAACATCATATCAAGTTGGTCATATGTTCACATACATATACACATATGTAATAAAATATAATATAACATAATATAACATAACATGATATAATATCATATAATATATGATATGATGATATATAATATAATATGATATGATATATTTAATCTAATATCACATAATACAACATGATATTATATTATATAATATCACATAACATAACATGATATTATATTATATTATATTATATTATATCACATAAGATAACATGATATTATATTATATTATATAACATCACATAATATAACATAATATAACATGATATTTCATTACATTATCTTATATTATATAATCCATGTCCAACTGTATCCCTAAATCCTACTATCTCCTGGGCACAGAGACCTGGGAGGACGAAGAGGAGATCATGGGCGCAGCCTTTCGGCCCAGTTATTGGGCCCAGACGCTGGCGAAGGAGTCGAGCCGATCCTCGCCGATCTGGTCGAGCCATTGAGCCGAGTCATAGCTTGGTTGATTGGTACGGATAACCATTAAATATTTATAATGGTTATATAACCAGTTATATATTAATCATGGGTTATATAATGGTTATATAACCATAGTCATTACCAATTATAAAACCCATTACTGATTTGCTAGGGAAACTATGTTCAAATTCGTTTATATAATTGGTAATGACAAATCATAGGGAAATTGATGTTTATTATATAATATAACCCATAATGGGACTTTTACTAGCTAATTTTCTGGGGATAATGATAACCATTGAGAACCCATAGTAGGGGAATTCATTCTTAATGGGTCATTTGGGTCCAACAAAAAGAAGGAGATGATGGGAAAGTGAATTTGCATCAAAGTAGAAGAGTCCCTAACTGCCCTAACCTTTTGTTGGGTGCTTTTGTTGGGACCGCCGTGGCAGGAAGCTCCCTTCTTGCTGGATGCTCCGGCGTCCAAAGGTAGGAGCACCAACCTTTCAGTGTACGAGGCCTGAAACATGTTGAAACCGTCAACAATTGCAGTGGTTACTGCTCTGTTTAGATTGTATAACGTGGCAAACCCAATGCCATAAACCATTCCTAAGGTCACCATTTCTATGAGTGGGATTCCAACCATCCCCAGTCATGGTAGGCATATGGCTTTGAGCTTCCAAAGTGCACCAGGCTCACCCGCAACACGGTGCGCGCGGCGAATTCTTCGTTTCGAGGTGCAGGGACATTTTCCGCAAAGGACTTTGAGTATCATTGAGTGTCATTGAGTCACTGTAGTCATAGTTTTGTAAGGCTTCATGTAGCAAAACATACAGCCATACAGTAAACCTGCGATGACTGGGGATGGTTTTTCCATGTTTTTCCATACCACCCATTGTATGCGTTATATGGTGATTGAGGGGATGGTTTAGGGCATTGGGTTTACCACCAAAACATGCCAGATCCGAAGGAACATGCGAAAAGGATACCCACAGCATCGAGGCTACTCCAGCCCACCTTTGACACCATGTCGCATGGCCATGATGGGAAGAATATCAACATATCTATTTTCTCATCATGTTAAGGTAGTACTCCCTTCCCCCTAATACTAAACGCCACCCCCAAATAATAAACACCTCAGGTAGTTTTTAGTATTAGGTGGCTATTATTAGGGAACCCTATTAATAAAATTAAACCCTCAATAATAAAAACTAGTTTTTCCGATTTCAAAATCAATTAAATTTCCTTATATAACGCAATTAAAATATTGCCAAAAATTGGATTTCGAAGCGGACCCTATTAATAGAATTAAACCCTTAATAAAAACTAGTTTTTCCGATCTCAAAATCAATTAATTTTCCTTATATAACGCAATTAAAATATTGCCAAAAATTGGATTTCGAAGCGGACCCTATTAATAGAATTAAACCCTTAATAATAAAAACTAGTTTTTCCGATTTCAAAATCAATTGAATTTCCTTATATAACGCAATTAACATATTGCCAAAAATTGGATTTCGACGCGAACCCTATTAATAAAATTAAACCCTTAATAATAAAAACTAGTTTTTCCGATCTCAAAATCAATTAAATTTCCTTATATAACACAATTAAAATATTGCCAAAAATTGGACTTCGAAGCGGACCCTATTAATAAAATTAAACCCTCAATAATAAAAACTAGTTTTTCCGATTTCAAAATCAATTAGATTTCCTTATATAACGCAATTAAAATATTGCCAAACATTGGATTTCGAAGCGGATCAATTAAAAGTCAAATTGGCCAATCTGAAATTTTCCGAAATTAGAGATGGACCCTAGTTTTTAGTATTTGGGGGACGTTTAGTAATAGGGGGAAGGGATTATATCAGTATATAATCCCAGAATCTTACAGATCGTTGTATTTTGTGTGTTGGTGGGGGGTCTCACTCAGTGGTGAAAGCGCCTGGCCAGGCCAATTAGGCCAACGCAGATGCCTTTCTATCTCACACAGGCGCCAACATCGGGGTGCATTTCGTGTGCTGCTTGGTATTGGTATAGGTGAACGGTCTGTTTGAACGTATCCTTTTGGCAATAGAATCATGTTTTGGCATAGAACTTTGGAAGTCGGCATTCGTTTTCTCTATGGATTTCCGCACCGCGCACAGCTCAGCTATCGAATTGAGTAGATCACACTTCAGGCACGAAAGTATGGACTTGAGGTTCCTCTGAATCAAGGTGAACGAGTGCCTCCAAATTGATATGCACAGCGTCACATTCATATAATATAGTACACACATGATCATATATGGTCATATATGTACATATTGGATCACATATTGTCATATTGTGAACTGTAAATAGTCCAGAATCACAAGAGAGTGTGCCGCTGCCATCCATTTTCCACAGCAGTGGCACTTGCCAGGTGAAACTGGCCCAAAAGGCGATGTTGGCAAGTGCCACTGGTAGCCGGGCCTCCCAAGGGCCTGTGTTTTGAACATTTCGTGCTTACAACAAGTAGAGGGAAGACCAGACCTTTCAACTCTCCAATTCCATTTCTCTTTTTTACATTTTTTTGAGATGGTTCAATTAAAGAAGTACCTCTGTAGAGATTGTACCATCTGATGTCGGCAATTGGTTTAATCCATTTTAGATGGTTTTCGATGAAAGAATGCTCCATCTATTGGCTTTAGATGGTTTTAGTAGCATTTTAAAAAAATGAATCATATTTTGTTTCCATGCAGCATTCTACCATCTGATTTTGGCGCGTGCCCCGTGTCGCCGAGATGTCGCTGAGATGCGTGCAGAGGTCGGAAACCCTGGGTAGGGAGGGAGTTGGGGGGCCAGTAAATCATAATAATTTATGATAATTCATGATACATCATGATACATCATTGTTCATGATGATGATGATGATGATGAGGATGATGATTATTATGATTATGATTATGATTGCGATGATTATATATATATGTATATGATGATGATTCATGAATCATAATAATATACTGATATACATACTGTCAATCCTTCGATAAATGAATTATATAAATACAAGGAACTTCAGTGAAACCTGGACAGGCGAAGTTGAAAAAGATGTGGTCGCCCGTGTACATCTTTCACCCCTGGTGGGAAGGCGTACGGACCTCAGCTATCGGGTGGTATCATGGTTTCTTGTGGGAAAAAGTGAAAAAAGGCAGACAAGTTCAAGGTAACAAGATTCATGTGGGTAAAACAATGCCATAACCCATCCCCCAGTTATCACCATTTTTATAGGTCGTATATATGCACCATTCCCAGTCATGGGTGGTTTATGGCATTGTTTTACCATGTTTTACCCACATTAGTTCTTGTATCCACTTCATCCTTCATGAACTTGCGATCACTTGCGATGCGCTTAGGAGAACGCCTCCAGTGGTGGACAACTAGCGCTCTCCTGGAGCGGGGACGGAGGGAACCCCTTGCCAGGTCCCAGGCTATAAAGTGTGATAGCTCACTTGTCATGTAGTTTAATTGTATAAATGACATGTCTGTGTTTGCATAATTATGTATGTATATATATATATATAGTATATAATTATAGATAGTATATATATATATATATATTTACATACATTATATGTGCAAGTTCCTGGCCAGTCACGTTCTGAGACAAGATAAAACAATGCCTTTTGTTCCCGGGAGGTTAGACCTGGGGTCCCCAGGGGTTCAGACTTCGATGTCGAGGACGACTCCACTGGCCATGTGTGGCAACTATTCTTGTGTGGATGGTGTTGTGGTTGGGGCCTCGGACAGTGAGCTTTGGGCAGCTTTGGGCACGGTTTGGAAAACAACACAGAATATAATATATATATATAGATAATATACATAGTATATACATACATAATATATATATACATATTTATAATATATGATTAATAATATATACATAGTATATATATATACATATTTATACTGCAAAGCTTATGACGTCTTCCAAAGTTGCGCTCGTTGTTTGGGGATACGACCGCAGGCTGCGGATACGACTTTGGACCTGGTGAGTTACGAACTCGCCTTGGCTCGGCACCGAGGGCCGACAGGCCATATATCGACCGTTTTTTTAACGATGGAGAAATATGGATCCAGGTGGATCCTATAAAAACCATCGTTGTCTAATAAACCTATACCATAGATATTAACCTATATTTTAGGTGGATATATTATTGACCTATATTAACCATAATTATAGATATCTAGGTATTAGCCATAGATATTAACCTATACCATAATTGTCTATGGTTAATTGTCTATGGTTATACTATAGTGGATCCAATTTTTCATAACTATAGATATATGGTTACTATAAATTTATTGTTTATAATTAGTATAGTCTATTACTTAATACTATACTATAATTGTATGGTTACTATAATTGTCTATGGTTTATAGGATCCACCAAGACAAGCATTATTTATATACTATAGAAAATTGGTGGATCTAATATGATCTAATATGACATATATAACCATAATCATATATATGACATATATAACTATACCTATACTATAATATGACTTATATAACCATAGACAATTATAGTATAGGATCCACTATAGTTATAACTCTAGTTATGAAAAAACTAAATTATAGTTAACTCTACCCTACTACGTATTATAACTATAGTTATATATGGTATAACCATAGACAATATAACTATAACCATATCTGGGGAATTCTGGGGATATAACTTGTTTAAGTTGTCTTCAGGTTTTGTTTTGTAGTAATGTAGAACACCACTTCACAAGCTACCCCCCCAGGTTTGCCAGACATGGGTGGTAGGTTAATAGCCACCCCCAACTGGAGATTTACGGCTTGTGGTATTGGTAGTTTGTCACATCATATCTGATGATCCGGCTGGTGACCCCTTAAAATCCATTGCATTCACCATCTTCCCGACTAAAACCGGCAAAAACATCGGGATATATCCTATTTTCAGACACCCAAATAGTTACAGTATCATGTTACAATTGGTGATTATAATTGGTGATACTATCCCATTCTATCCCCATGAAATCCGGTTAAATCATGTTAACATCACTGCTGTTTGCAACTGAGGCATGGTATCGGCTGCAGAGCAACCTGCTGGGAGCCCCCTGGAGTTTCGAGCTATCAGAACAAAGCCCGGGCTCCGATGCTGTTCTGGGGGAGGATTGCTGAGTTCAGCCACTTCACATCATGAAACATTGGAAATTCAAATTCTGGTGCGTTTTCCTCACGCAGGGAATGTTCGGGAATGATCCCAGTCATCACTAGATATCACTAGTAGTACTGTAATAATCATTAGGGATCATAATCCCAATCCCATTCCATCCGATTCCCATCCATTCCCTACGTACTACGCACCAAGAATTGGGATCATCTTTTCCCAAAATGGGGACGTCATGAATGTTTGTCCGAGAAAAGTGGCCATGAATTGCTGGGCCACATGGGCCACAAGTGCTATTTATTTTGGATTTCCTCCTGAGTGTATATATATATATATACACATATATAGTTAATATATGTTAATATTATATATATACACATTATGTGTGTAAAGTAAAACCTGCGAAATGCACACTACGAATGAGTTCTTCAGAATGTCCAGTTGAAGCAATTTTTCGGGGCTTGACTCATTCGGATCTATCTTTTTCCATGTCCAGCGACGGCCAGACTCGAGCATCTTTATTGTGAAACAGATGGCGCCAATGTTTCCAGAGCAGGAGGGTTTGCTGGTCCGTCCTGGCATGTTTGCTGGTAGTGCTGGCAATGCCAAGCAAATCTTGCTGGCTCGAGTCCTTGCAGCTCGCCGGAAGCTATGAGACAGGATTCTGTGGATTCTGTTGAAGTTCAAAAATTGTCCAATGAGATTTAGATTGAATCAACAGTCAAATGCCTTTACCATGTTTGTTTGATAGAATCCAATTAGAATGATTGCCCAATTAGATTTAGTCTGAATTGCTTGGATACTGTAATACCTTGTGATACCCTGTGAATATTGGGTAATTTAAGCGTGGGCAACCCAATTTTATAAACCTACCATTTGGAGATGATACCACCAATTTTTATGGGGGCATGGTTAATTACTGGGTTTACCAGATTAATATTTCTCCAATATTCCAACCACTCCACTGCCAGATCGGATCCCAGATCGGATCGCCCAAAAATCTGCCAGATCGGTGCTTCAGACTTCCACTCGGCTCTGGTGGAAGGGAAGTTGATTGATGTCCGAGGACCCAGGCAAGTAGCTGTGGGATGCTGTCTTAAAATTGGAAATTAGATGGATTTACCATATATGTACATGATATACATGTATATATATATATATTAATGCATATAATATCATATAACTGTAAAAAATATAGTAATATACATATATATATATGTATGTCATGATATCCCCATGATAATCACCAATTGATTGCTATTCTGATGATGGAAAAGGATCAGCAACTGAGTCAGGACAGGAGATATCATTCAAGGGCTTGTCACTACGATTTCATCAATAAAACCATCCCATTGGGGCCTAAACCATGACTGCTTTCCCCAGAAGTTGCCAGTCTTGGATGATTCATAATCGAAGTGACATAGACCCTGAGAATCGGACACTGACATAGTCTTCAGAGCCCCAAGTCATGGTAGGGTCTATGTCACTTCAGGGGATGGTCATCGGAATTTTGGATGGTAACATAAGGTACCCCGGAATCCAGCGGTGAATGAATATGTTTCCATGAGATGACCATTCTTTTGGCTATACCGGTATACAGTATACTATACCCCATTTTCAGAGAAACGCAGATGATACATCAAGTTGGTGTAAGTTGATGAAACAGAGAAACGCAGATGATACATCAAGTTGGTGTAAGTTGATGAAACAGAGAAACGCAGATGATACATCAAGTTGGTGTAAGTTGATGAAACAGAGAAACGCAGATGATACATCAAGTTGGTATAAGTTGATGAAACAGAGAAACGCAGATGATACATCAAGTTGGTATAAGTTGATGAAATAGAGAAACGCAGATGATACATCAAGTTGGTAAAAGTTGATGAAACAGAGAAACGCAGATGATACATCAAGTTGGTATAAGTTGATGAAACAGAGAAACGCAGATGATACATCAAGTTGGTATAAGTTGATGAAACAGAGAAACGCAGATGATACATCAAGTTGGTATAAGTTGATGAAACAGAGAAACGCAGATGATACATCAAGTTGGTATAAGTTGATGAAACAGAGAAACGCAGATGATACATCAAGTTGGTATAAGTTGATGAAACAGAGAAACGCAGATGATACATCAAGTTGGTATAAGTTGATGAAACAGAGAAACGCAGATGATACATCAAGTTGGTATAAGTTGATGAAACAGAGAAACGCAGATGATACATCAAGTTGGTATAAGTTGATGAAACAGAGAAACGCAGATGATACATCAAGTTGGTATAAGTTGATGAAACAGAGAAACGCAGATGATACATCAAGTTGGTGTAAGTTGATGAAACAGAGAAACGCAGATGATACATCAAGTTGGTGTAAGTTGATGAAACAGAGAAACGCAGATGATACATCAAGTTGGTATAAGTTGATGAAACAGAGAAACGCAGATGATACATCAAGTTGGTATAAGTTGATGAAACAGAGAAACGCAGATGATACATCAAGTTGGTATAAGTTGATGAAACAGAGAAACGCAGATGATACATCAAGTTGGTATAAGTTGATGAAAGAGAGAAACGCAGATGATACATCAAGTTGGTATAAGTTGATGAAACAGAGAAACGCAGATGATACATCAAGTTGGTATAAGTTGATGAAACAGAGAAACGCAGATGATACATCAAGTTGGTATAAGTTGATGAAACAGAGAAACGCAGATGATACATCAAGTTGGTATAAGTTGATGAAATATATCACATTATATCCACTTATCCATCATTTTCCCAGGACACATCCCCATTGTTGATGGTCATCCCGTCATATCCCCTCAAAATGGTTGTTTATATCCTGTAAAATACCGCCATTCTTGTTGCTGGTTGAATATCATATAACAACCCTATGGCATAAATAAATATATACGTATATATATATATATATGTATACACATATATCAAGTTGTATCAAGTTGGTTAAGTATATAAATACAAATAAATAAATACACACATATGTATATATATATATGATATGTAAATATGTATACAGCTATGTGTAGATATCCCATGATATCCCCATCAATTGCTGGCCTAGGCCTCGGACTCGCCCAGCAAGATCGTGGCGGCCACCGCCAAGGCGAACCTAAGATTTTGGATGGATTGATTTATGAATAGTATGAATAGTCAATCTATACGAATCTATACCCTCTGGTAAACGAACGTAACTATGGAAAGATCCACCATTTTTCATGGGAAAATCCACTATGAATATCTATAAATCACCATTTTCAATAGCTTTTTGTATGTTTACCAGAGGGTAGATGATTAACATGGACTTATTACGACTTATTTGTATAATATGATTAATAATTTTAATATGATTATCTATAGATGTTTAGTTATCTATAGACTTACTTATGATAATTTTCATGGTTTATCTATAGATGTAACATTTGTGTAGACATATTATAGATGCTTATATAGATGGTCCCTTCTTAGATAATATAGATTTATTTGTATAATATTGTATAATATGATTCTCTATAAATGTTTCTTATCTATGTTTAGATTATCTGTAGATGATTATCTATGATTTATTTATTACCCATAGGAAAATTGTGATTTAAGCAGCAAATATGGTGACTTAACCAGGGAAAATGGAAATTTAAGATAGTCATTGCATAAGGGATATGATAATGATTACCAACATGTATTATAATCAGTCATATTTCTAACATATACTGTAGAATGTTGAATGATAACATTCATTGGTATTATATAATCTCATGATATTCTTATAAGGAAATTTACTTCCAAAGAGGGACTTGTTCATTACTAAATTATATTATTTTGAATTATAAGTTAATAATATTGATCATTTATGGAATATTACTATTTGAAGGACATTTAGCTAGAAAACGTCCGACTAACGCACAATGCTCATGGTTAGCATTCCCACCATCATGTCAACCACATCATCACGTCAAAACCATCCTCAAGCAGCTAGGAAATGTAAGAGTTTGGAAGCGTGTGAATTCACGGGTGAAAACACTCTCGGGCCGCCGAAGTAGGGTGTTTGTTTCCGCGGTTACGGGCCTTGATTGGGGAAAATTGTGGACAAAAAGTGCATAGGACTGTGGAGAGAGAGAGACAGAGATCGGTTTGCACTTCAAAACGTAAAAAGAATGGGGCTCCCACACAGGTAAACCTCCGATGACTTGTGTAGCGGGAAACGCACAAAACATCAGAAAACCTTGTGAGAATTTGTCCATGGTGCGCTATGAATCTGGTGGGTTGCTGGTGCATCTAGGTTGGAGAAAATATCGGCAGCCCAAAAAACGAACTCCAAACTGAAGCCATCCCCCTTTCTCGCAATGGCACAGGTCGATCACCACCTCAGCAGTCTTCCATCAACTTCTGTATCCACTGCATCCAATGGGATTCAAAAGTAATGACACCATTTTGGGATGTCTACTCGACTAAAAGATGGCCAAAATTTGTGGATCCAGTGCAAAATTAATTATTTTCTTTCAAAACATCGTTTTGTTACACATTTCCATATCCCAAAATGCCGAAATCAACCAGTAATCGTCAACTCATATTTTTTATCCAGTGCCCTACAGAAAAACCCCTTTGAGGCGGTGCTCCAACGCTTTGGAGCCTGGAATGCCAGAGAGCTGACGAGGAACATCTGGTGCTGGAGATTGTAATAATTGCCCTCTAGTTTCGGTTATTTTTTTTGGCTAAGTGACTATGGATTATTGATGATTATTGGATATGGTGCTATCTCATAGCAAGGTTAGTTTTGGTTGGATGGAGATGGCAGTATTATTGAATCATTTCGATTAATTGGATTTCATCTCTCTTGGAGGTTTAAAGGATTGGGTTCTACCTGCCATATATTTTATGGCTGAATTAAGGTTACTCAAGTCGAATCCAGACACTTGGCTTGAGTGATTTTTCCTGGGATCCCCATGACAGTTTTTTTGCATAGAAACAGGGATCATCAAGGTCCGAGAGGGATCTCACCCTTTGTACTTGGGAAATACGCCGCTGCCGGCGTATTTCCCACATGTTTCATTTTGATTATCCAGTGAACCTCCTCTTTGCCCCCGGCAATGCTCAACCCTTGCGGCCAGGAGAGGGAAAGACCAGTCCTTTCACTTTTCCTTGAGAGATGCGCAAGAGGCACTACTGAATCTACTGAGATTCACGAGCAGCATTCCACCTGATGTTGCGACAGGAATGACAGGGGATCTTGCGTTGAATTAGTTTCTGCTACCATATGGGTATGGATCAATACCTATTAATACCATTTTTAGGGGGATGAACATCCATAAATCCCAGCTATTTTGATGTGAACTACAGGCGTGCTATTGGTTTTGACACACTGCCATATCAGATACGCACACACACACGATTGACACGGCACCTTTTCTCAGATTCCGGCCAGGGAAGATGGAAGGAATGTCATCCACTGGTTGACACCCAGGGAACTCCGGAAGACAAGGATTGGGAAGAGAACTGTTTCCAGGCCCGGGACCTGACCATTACATCCTCAGGATGTATGTGTAAGGGAGATCAGAATATGCCATGATTTTTCTTGTGGAACATATGTGATTAACCGTGAAAAAAACATGATTAACCATGATGAACCATGAGATTTGGGCTAGCCTGGGCCTCATATGGGCCACCGGGGCCATATCTGCGGTCAGGCCACAACCCATACGATCTTCTTGGATGATTCTTTGCAGTGGACGCCAGTCTGCAGATTTCGCTGTCATGTTTTTGGATGTTTTACCCTCTGGTAAACATACAAAAAACTATGGAAAGATCCACCATTTTATAGCTGGGAAAATCCACTATGTATTTCTATGGCCATTTTCAATAGCTATGTAACAAATTACCAGAGGGTATGAGTTTTTTTTTTTCTGTCGGAGATCCTGGAAAAGGATTGGAAAAGGAATATATCATTGGATATAATATGATATAACATTGTATGATTGTATAACAGTAACATTGTGGAATAGAGCCACAACACATTGATGAATTTCGTGGTTTCACATGGCAAAGTTTGGGAAACGCGAGGAGATTCAGAACTGATTTCGTAATTACGTGATGCATCTCTGAGGCTTGTAGTGGCTTCTTTACCGGCTGCAGTTGGACACCCAAAGATGAAGCGGACGAATGCAGACAACGTGTTTTTCGCTGCCAGTAGCAGATGAATGTTGGTTGGTGGTTGATTTCATTTTTTTTCAGGAAGACAGTCGGAGTTGAACAAGATGTTCGAGACCGGTTGATGTCATTGGTCGGATAAGTATGGTGGATTCTTGGGAGGCTTGTCGTTAGTGCGGACTATCCCAACCTTTTGAGGCCTTCAGCAAATTTTACGTTGATGAGGCCGGAGTCCTCTCCGCAGAGTTTGACTTGAGTTTAGAGCCCCATGTCATCCCATTTCTTACTGTTTCTTATAAGAGTTTCAGGCCGCCTTGGTGAGTCTACAAGTCTGACAGTCTGGCATCTGCCATAAACATCAAAATCTTGATACCAGGCTCCCCTCAAACGTGATCATTTGCCCCAGCCCAGTTGGGATGGGGCTTGCGCCGCATTGGTGTCACACCTGGGAGGCTATGGCGGTGGAAATGCAGGTGGAATCCCCAGAAGCCGCGCGGAAAAAAACCGCGCCAGGTCCAAGGCTCCCAGCGAATGATAGATGTGTGGTTGCAACTCCCGGAGCGAAATCAAACTGATAG
Source organism: Cladocopium goreaui (assembly GCA_947184155.2). Classification (NCBI taxonomy): domain Eukaryota; class Dinophyceae; order Suessiales; family Symbiodiniaceae; genus Cladocopium; species Cladocopium goreaui. The sequence continues at coordinate 255,378 of CAMXCT020004257.1, read as the reverse complement.
AACTGATCAAACCAACAAATTTTGACCAGCGGACTTGCACCGGAACCAGTGTCATGGCCGCCGCCCTAGGTGAAGCGTGAACAAATGGAGGCTCACCAGAAGCAGAGGCCCTTTGCTGGAGCCAGTGGGGCGAATCTTAACCACCCAACAACCATGGAAAAACCCTGAAATTTTCATGGAGGTTGATGTCGCTGGAAAAATCATCTATTTCTATGGGCCAGGCGGCTTTCATGGCTTTCATGGCTATGTTAGTCATAACCAGAGGGTACTGAAATTATCAACATGATATGAGATGATTAACCACCAGTAACGGGTCACCTCTGAGGTTGATTTTTCAATGAGTCTTGTGACGGCTCATCCCCTTGAGGAAATGATGCTGAACGAAAGAGAGGAAGAACCCCTATCTATTGGTGATCCGTAGATTCTATGGGGTGTTCACCAACAAATTGGTGAAAAAACAAGCTATTAGAGGAAGAACCCCAGTGGAACCCCATCTATTTTTGTTTTTTCAAAGACATTGTTCTCTCTTAATTACTCAATGTCCATGTCTGTCCACCAGCAAAAAAAAAACAGCATGTGCCCGCAATCTTTGTCCCGAGTGGTTTAGCTAGCCAGGGACACTCTCATCGAATGTGGTTTCCTGGGCATTCTGGCTGCTGCACGGCGCCCAGATGAACATATTTTTATCTGGGTCCATCATTTTATGAGAAAACCAGACTGTTAAGAGCATGCTGCAATGCTTTGCAAGCGCGTGCAACATGGTGAACCATGATAAAATTTGATAACACATGAGTAAAAAAACATATAAACGCGATAACAACCTATGACACATACTGAATACAACCAACCTCAAAGAAGCGGCCGGGAAGCCCAATGTTTCAAACACATTTCACGGCAAATTACCGAGAATTCTCCATTGTCCGGGCAAAATCAAGATATAAACTGTCAATTATCTTCGGGTCTGATTCAGCGGCTCTGGACGTTGCAGATTCAACCCAAGGCTATGGTGTTGGTCATGGGACTGGGTCGGGAGCCCAGGGGGATGCTTCTGGTGGTACCTGTGTTCAATCTCAGGGATATGCATGGATGATACCGTACTAGTCAAGATAGACACGCTGTAAGAAAGGATCTATGGCTAATTCAACATGGAATCTTGGTGTACAAGTATGAGTTCAATTGTTTCAATCAGGAATTTTGTGTACCAAGAGTCTTGTGAATTATTGCATCAACATGGGTGCGGTGACAAGAGGGAAATTGCAACTTCACTCCGATACTTACGGCTTAATGCGGCTTAAGGCACTCACGTTTGTTGTTTACAGTAGCTATCTTTTATTTTAAGGCGCACCCTCTGGGAAGTAGTTGCAAGATCTCCACTCTTGAATCAAGACACTGAGGAGGCAGGATGCAGACTCTCAACAAAACACATCACTTTCTTCAAAACAGTTTTTATCCTCCCCAAAAAATGTGACAGTGTGGTTCTCAATCCACTGCCGATGGTGGCAAAAATGATCCATGCCCACTGAGTTACAAGCGTCTTGGTCCTGCGGCCCTTGAGCAGATTGAGTTTGCTGATGCGCAGGCTGGACAGCAAATGGCCAGTCAGACTTTGGAATGTCCAACATTAACCACTATCAACCATTATTAACCATTATTAACCATTATTAACCACTATTAACCACTATTAACCACTATTAACCACTATTAATGTCAGTTTTGGGTGAAGTGCCAACATCCAACGACCACCCAACAAGTCCAAGTCCACCACAATCCTTGCGGATCCCAAGAGGGAACCTGGGAACGGCACGTTGGACCAGCTTCATGACTGCCGTGGGTTTCCTGGGACTGGGATTGTAACCCGAGATATGGCTATGGTTCAAACGAATAACAAAGTCCCAAAATTGGATGTTTCCATTTCTTTTTTTTCTCAAATAGGGTACCATGGGCTACCTCCTTTTTTCATCACAATTCATCCTTTTGTCATCAGTTTTCCACATAGTTAAACCATGTCTTAGTATTAAGCCTATGGTGAATCCTACAGTATGTTGAACTATGATGAAAACTATGATTCGAAGCCCCATGGGTTTATTGGGGTTATTGGTTAACTAGATCATGGTGAATCCTACTGTGGATGGTTAAGAAATCCTGCACCACCAAACGGATGGTTGAAACCCAAACTTAAAATAATGGGATGTCCCTGGATGTTTACCATCTATGAACTGGTGATTCGGATTTCGCAACCATCCACTGTATTAACTGTATTAACCACTATCAATCAACATTAATCCACATTAATCCACTATTACCATGATGATCATGATGGGGAAATCCTCCATTTTAAGAACCCATCTGCTTGCACCGTGTCAGACCGTGTCACAAGGCTCACGGAACTGGACTTCGCCCATGATTCGGTGGAGTGACCCACCTTGGCAGAGAGAGAAAAGTGGGGCAGTGGGATACGTCGTGGGTATTAGTATATCTATAATATATCTATATCATGGTATATAATATTGTATATGATTCATGATAGTAAACATAGTTTTTTTTTTTTAAAAAATACAATACTTATTAATGGTATGGTATTGGTATATAATGATAATACATGATAACAATTGTCTTAACAATAACAACAGTAATTGTCAATAATGCTAGTTGATAACAATCAGCCTTACTAATAACATATTATAACGCCAATACGTCCTCCAGTGAACATTCTCTCAGGTACCGGCAGATGCAGGACGGGCAAGCGGGACGCATCCTGGAGATTAACGAACTGTTGGGAGCCGCGGTGGTGCGGATGGAAGCCCCTGGTCCCAAAGATGTCGAAATCTCCCTATGAAACCAGGTCAAAATGGACAGTTGGAAGCCGGATGATGATGTCATGCTGTTGCTTTTAGCAATTTTAGCACAATTCCTCCAGTTTTTCCCATCCCCCTACTTAGCACTTGACCCATCATGCGTGTCACCATCTTGTTTGCTTCAAGATTCCAATATGCTCATGCACCCAATGGGCCTTAATTACTTTTTAAATCCAACTCCTACAAACCCCAACTAAGCACAGGTCATGTGAATGGTTGAGTCCTGGGTATAGATGACCCATAGAGTGTCCATCTATTTCCTAGATATTGATTAATTGTGGAATTGATTGACTATTAATAGTTGATTAATGAATTGGTTATGAATTCAACCCAGAAGGGGACGAGTTCCCACTGAGGTCGCACGGTTTTTGCCGTTTATCTCATTCCATTGAGGTGCGAAAAGGGCGGGGAGGGCAGAAACCCGACTTGGCCTAGGGAGATTTTTCGGATTTTCCATGGATATCATGGCCATGAAATGCCATGAAACTTGGGAATCCACTCGATTTTGCTCAACTGTTCAACTGGGAATTCAAGGAATGTGATGGAAGGGGATGATCTACCCATAGTCAGCCCTGTTAGTTAAGTAGTATATGGCAGTGTTTATTACCCGACTATTTTCACTGTTTAAAGTTCATGGCTTAAATTATTATGTAGTCTCCCAATATTCTTGTTAATTCACTATTCTTGTTGGTTAAATCTCAATATTTATTGCAGATCTCCCAATCGATCTCCTATTTTTTGTCAATTTTCTTGGTCAAATCCAAATTTTGGTGGTCAAAGCACCATGTTTTATGATGAAATCCCCAAAAATCTGAGCGAAAACCTGTTTCTTACTGAGATTGCAGCTATTTTTGTGGGTGACATCGGTGACATCGCTGAAATCCCCCAACCTTCCGGGAATCCCCCAGGTCTTCGCGCGCTTCGTGCCCGACTCGGTGGTGCGACGCCTCATCAGCGGGGACCCTAAAGCCTCGCGCCCGGGAAGCCCAGTGGATCTCAGATCTCGCTGTGGAGAAGCCATTTGGCAGTGTGTCAAAACCTTGTACCCCTGTAGTTCACATCAAAATAGCTGGGATTTATGGATGTTCATCCCACTAAAAATGGTATTAATAGGTATTGATCCATAGCCATTTGGGATCTGAAGATTTGGAATTCCCATAATAGACAAATATGATTTTAGATCCCACATGTTTCTATTTTATATATTTTATGGGAATTCCAAATGTTCATATATATGAGATAAAATAGAAACATTTGGAATTACCATAGTGAACATTTGTGATCTAAAATCAAATGAACATAGACATAATAGACCTTTGATGACCAAATAGCACATGAAAAAAACCAGAAAAAAGACGGGAATGGATGACTACCAACCCAGGAAAAAGATAGGACATGTAAAAATATATGAAAATTCCCCACCAAAATTGGACCTTTGATGTTGAAATTGACTGTTGATGTTGATGACATTTCTATTGCACTGGAAAACAGCAATGTAAAATTGGATAGGATATATGAACATCTAGTTCTAAAATATCTGTTGTTTCCGTCTATACCCTCTTGTACTAAACTCGACCTGAGGCCTGAATGTGCTGCGAAAGAATGTGTTTGCCTTAGATCCGGGGTTTTGGAAAACAATTTGAAATGGAGGAAGTGATGTTGAACAGTGGGATTTGGGGTCATGGGTATGGGTCAAAAAAACGGTCAAAGTAATTTATAGGTGCTTATACATCAATGCCTTGTTCATTGGGGACAGTTATGATCCAGTTAGAATGACTCAAGACTTATTTCAACCCTCAAAGTGTATCGTTTCATGCAAAATGTTACCAACTTGCAGGTCCATTGGTATGTAGATTGGAAGCAGTTGACACTGTTCAAAGCCTTTAGCAAAGCAATCCGGGAAGAAGATCCGGACTCCTTTCTCTGAAACAAGGATGATCGTCCAAAGATGTGATATTTATATGAATGGGGTATCGACTGATATTCTGCAATTGGTACCTGGCCTAAATGCCCATGTCATGCTGAGGTTTCGATCATGTTCTCCGATGTCCGGGTCGGCCCGGCACCGGTTTTTGTCAAGAGCTGTTACTGGCTGGGCGTCTGAAACTTGGGTGGTTCAAACTTAGGATCTATACAACAGCCCGAGACTCCAAACAATCATACTCAAATATAATATATAATACACATATATATATATATAATATTCAATTATATATATATATGATATACATGCACATTGTATCCGCAAATATATACAAACACAAACACCGCTTGAGCCTGGCGGCGCAGTTTTTGAGTGCCTCTGAGGTAGTTGTGTCGGAAACAATTGATGTGGTAAGGGGTGAGACCACTAAGTGCATGATCCTGCCCCCCATCCATGATCATCCACGAACATCCATGAACATCAACTGCTACTGGTAGCTGGTTTCAATCATTTTGTGCATATATATATATATCTATATTAATGTACATGTATAGATATCAATATGTACAGAGATATCAATATGATATATTGATATATTGAATTTTGTGTATATGACCCATCATATGTATATATAAATATATATATAAAGACACCACTATTACTGGAGCATCTACTTTGATGATTCCAACACCCTTCCAGTCGCTAAAAACCCTAAGGGTTTCACGCCAGGACTTCACCTCGATCTCAGAGGAGTTGAAGCAGGACGACCTCATCCTTTTGCTCACGGTGTATCTCTCGGTCATGACGCGCATCATTGAGCCCGGGCCTCGCCGGGCCTCGCCCGGGAGGTCTGAAAGATGTCTTCGAAAGAATGGGAAAGGCCATGGAGTTGACGTTTTCTGGGAGAAAATCATCCGACATGTATGTATATATATATATACCCTCTGGTTATTTAACATAGCCATGGAAAATGGCCCATTTATAGATGGTTTACCTTTAACAAATGGTGATTTTCCATGGCTATGTTAAATAACCAGATGGTATACCTATACATATAACATGCGTTTCCAAGTAATGTGAGAAACTGAGATCCCCATCACGAAATATAACGAACACTTCCAGAGTGTAGGCGGGTGGGTCTTTGAGTTGACTCAGCGTATTTTGGGTTTTGTCTGAAAATCTGGTACCAAAATCACATGGTCAATCATCAATTTTCCATAATTTTCCCTATTCGAATTGCCAGCAAGGAATAGGATTATTGATCCCAAAGTGAGGATGATTTCCAGTGAAGAAATGGTCAAGGGTGATTGATCCCAAATGGCCAGCTGGAAAGGGATTGGCAGAAATTGGGACCTTGTTCGTGGGTGGAGCTTGAAACCTCTATAATCACTATTGGTTGTTGATTCTGTAGGGTTTCTTTCAGTGAGATGCAGTGATGAAAGGTGCCTATACAATACATACAACACATACAGCTACCAATTGAAGGGAAGTCCATCCCCTCAGCCAAGGTCCTTTGAGGGCGTGGTGGGGGAGATCTTGGGCGACGGCATTTTGGCCTTTTGGAACACGCCTGACGTCTGGCGCCCAGTGAAATCTGGGGATCTTGAAATCTCAAGGTGATTCGAAAGTTCGATCGTTTCAATTTGTTTCCATCCCTGAGATGAGGACCACCATTGATCATTATATATATATATACATACATACATACATATATATATATATATATCTATACATACATTATTATGAACTTTTTGTTGGGTCTTTTTTGGGACGGCTTGAAACCACCTGCCATCGCTGTCAGCTGCTGAGGACGTGTTCAGCCACCCTGCAAAAGCGTGCGCGGCAGCGCTGTCGCAGCAGCAGGTACCCTTTTGGGCTGTCGGCTATTGGTCGATTTTCTTTTGGGTTACCCTCTGGTTATGACTAACATAGCCATGGTATAGATGGCCCATAGAAATAGATGGTTTACCTATTAAAAATGGTGATTTTCCATGGCTATGTTAGTCATAACCAGATGGTAATTTCCGATTTGTGTCATTTTTCGCCCTGAAAATGAGGGATTCCACCAATTGGAATGATCGATGAACGGATGAAACATCAACCGATGAAACATCAATTCTTGACGGTTTCCCACGCATTTTCAGGTATGAATGTCAGGTACCAATCCTATATTTGGTAACCCCTTTAGTTTTCTTGATCAAATCAAGTTAAATCATGATAAAATCCACATCTTCCTTGACTCAGTTCGGCTAAATATTCTTCAATGTATAATCAATGTTAAGTCAGATCAAAACATATGAAATCCATGAATTTTTGATTGGTGAACGTCCACCCAAGTTTTTTTTGGGGGTCACTGGTCCCACTGGGGTCACTGGTCCCGGTCTATCCTCAGGCCTTGGGGCCGCTGAACGAAGAGTTCCAGAAGCTGGGCCTGCCACCTCTGGCCATTCGCATCGGCATTCACACCGGGGTGCCTCGGTGGGGTGAGAAGAAACGTGAAGAACATCAATGAATGATGAGTGTATATGATTGTATATATATATAATATATATATATATATAATATATATATAATATATATATAATATATATAATATATATATATATATAATTTATATAATTGTATATAATTATTATATCTACACACACACTTACTGTTTACTTGTAACTACTAGTATATGTATGTGATTGTGCTATACATATAAATATATACATGGGACTGTACATTGGGTTATCCACGCAACCACGATGCCATTGGATAGTGAAGATGATTGGGGCCAAGACCAAACCTGCTTTGGATCCTGGTGGCTACCGGCAATGTGGGTTGGACACACAAGGGGTAGGATGCGATGCTATAAAGATATGCGGCAAAAGAAGATGATGCCCCCAACATTCTGCTCAAAGGAATGGATGGATAACGATGAATAAAGATGGATAGAGATTGTTTGCGTTGTGCGAAATCTGCAAAATCCAGAGGTCTAGTTCGTTTGTTCAGTACAGGGGATAGTTTCAAAAGTGTCCTGATGGCCATAGTAGGGGCTGACTTCTGTCAGCTGAACCAGGGTGAACCATGGTGAACCATGGTGAACTACCCCCTTTCCATGGCGCCATGGGGACGGGCAAGGAAGTGCTCACCGGAAACATCGGCTGTTTGTCGGGGAAGATGAAGTTCGGCTGCATGGGCGATCCGGTCAATCTGGCCCGTGGCCTCAGTATGCCTCAGTGATGTGAAATTTTCGTCACGAGCTTTGTGCGTTTCTGGATTGCGGAAAAGACCATTGTAGTGATATCTACTACACTGTACTGATGTGTACTGATATATCTTAGATTTTGTGGATTTTTCAGATATTTGAGTTCGATGGCTTTTAGTTTCACTGGATCAGTGTGTTATTTATGATTTTTTCTGGATTATATACGTAATATGATTGTAAAATAACCATGAAAAATCCATGGATTTCAGGAGGCCCATCATCCATCGACCCTGGGTTTCTATGCTCATTGTCCCATAAAATGGCCACCAAGGGCCGAGGCTTTTTTTGCTCACTTTCAGAAACACCAAGATCATCTGAATGTTGATTCTGTAATGCTATACATATATGTATACACGATATATGTATACACGATATATATATATATATGATATACGTATGCATACATATACATACATACACATACACATACACATATACATATACATATACACATATACATATACATATACATGTATATACACACATGCAACTAGATCTACATACATAATATGTGTATATATATGTACATCCCATTACATCTCATCATCGTTTCCAGTGTTTATAGATGAAACCCTGACTTTCAGACACCTGCTGAGGCGAGCCGTTTGGAGGGCCTCTGTAAGACCTATGGAGCACCTGGGCACCAGTGATGGCTCGCTCGGCGAAGTGTATTTTTGTTTTTTGCAAGAAAAATGGGAAAATTGGGGCTTGAAAATGGAACAGACACATTGGGATATATATATATATATATATGTATAATTAGTGGGAAACAAATATGTACACATATAACATATGTAATGGGATATCTAATATGTATATGTATATATATATATGTTAATGGAAACAAAAAAGGGGAAACATTGGGATTGAAGATGATTTGCAGTACCCGCAAAAAAAACATAGAAATGTAGTTTAGAAGTTTATCACCATTATTTGGTAGGATTTTACTTTTGTTTTTTTAGGGGCCTGCTATAATACATAGTGGAATTCAGTAAGAACGGGGATGTACTCCCTATAAAACGGGGAATTTTTGGCCATAGGGAATCTGACATCCGCTTGATGAATAGAGGAGGGGTTGCCCCACGCTATTTTGCACATTCATTCGGAGGTAATTACATGAGTGTATATAGTTTGTTTACACCAAAGCCTATACAATGTAAACATGTTATATATATATATGTTCCATCCAGTGTAACCAATGTCCAACTCCATTTACAAGACATTGGATGGTGGCTAGTCAGCGTTGCCACTGAGTGAGTCTTAAATCAGATGGAGATTGGTCAATTTTACTCATTGGTTGATGGCCACCATCGCCAACCATCCTCAACACCATCCTCATAAACTCACATAGATATGGAGAATCCACTGTAGATGGTTTCCGACTTTCCATGAGTGAAACTATGTGAAACTCATATTTTTTCCATGTAAACCCTGCCGGGTTTTCCCGTGTAAAACTACAGCTGGGACCCAGCATTCTGCGAGGTTGGAGTGCTTTGCTCGCAAGCCACCAGGGATCGATTGCCAGCAGTGGCTTGACCAAGAATCGTTGGTCGATAATAATTACATACACATTATTCATATGTAATATGTGCCATTGAATGCATATATACATATGATTATATACAATTATACATATATATATATTATATATATATTAATTATATATATATATTAATTATATATATATAATTATATGTATATATATAATTATATATATATATATATTGATGTGATGTGTATATGTACCTGGACTTTTGATTGTTACTTGAATTTATGCTTCCCCCTGTTTGACACATTTTTTCGGATTTGCCAAAGTTCTAAATCCGAGCAGAAAAATCAGATTCGAGCACTTTTTTGACATATGCAGGCTGGAGAATCAAACGCAGGAAATTCGAGCGTTTTTTTAGTGCAAATTCGATCGCACGTATCCACAAAACGAGAGCACATATCCACAAAAGAGCGCGAAAGACAACAACAGGGTCACTTTTAACGGGATCACAATGGTTGAGACCTTGCTTCGAGCGTTCTTTTTGAGTTTGAACTTTTTCTGGAACTTGTTACCCAAAAATTATTGTACCCACAATTTAGGTATCAATTGAAGCTCCAGGTATATCTATACATTGTGTTTTTTTGGTAACATGATTCAAGCCTCAAATCCAAATCAACTCAGATGTGAGTAATCGCAACTTCTCCAATGTATATTTTCATGAACTTACTTTCATCATCATCATCACCATCATCATCATCATCATCATCAACATCAAGTCTTGCCAATGTTTGTGTACCGAATTGTTCTTTTCATTTTGACGCTTGGCTTCCGTTTTTCCATTCCTGCCAATAATCTTCCTGTCCGTTTTTGGAGGTATCCAAATTGTGAACGACAACCTGTGGCTGTGGATCAACTTCATCTACCATTTAGGATTTTGAAGATCTTTCCAAATCACAAAGCCACCAAGATTTGCCATTTTTTTCAGGTCGCCCTTTTTTTAAACCACCGTCGCCGGTCGCAGGAAGATGGCTTTGTTTGTCGCAAGTTGGATCTGGTTCAAGTCTGGGCCCTATAAAATGACCTCAGAGTCATGCTGACAATTGGCTCGTTCCATCTCGTTCCCAAATGGCTGGTTACCCTCTGCTAATTTAACATAGCTATGGAAAATCACCATTTATAGTGGATTTTCCCATTAAAAATTGTGATTTTCCATAGCTATGTTAAATTACCAGAGGGTAATGTCATTGCTGATCAATGGCTCTTGGCCTGGGAATGGCCTGACCTGAATTTTTGGTTGAAATCCCATGGTGCGGTGGTTTTAAACGTTGAAATACTCATTGTTTGCAGCAAAAAACACTGCAGTGTTGCAGAATCCAGCATCAGCACCCTTAGCTGAACATGCTGCTATCAGCGGCTGACGTGTCTCTTTTTGGATGGTTTTCATTCTTAGTGGCAAAATCCTTCACGGTAGATCATCGAGTGGGTTCCATGAAGAATTTCATAAGAACTTCCCCCTTAGCTGAAAGATTCACCATGGATTCTTCTCCTTTGACCAGGTCAAGGGCAAGAAGGAACCTACTGTGATTTATGAGGCGTGGGCGACCTGAAAAGCTCATACACACATCTGGGTATGCATGAAATGTAATATCACTAATTATCTATATGAAAAACATATACATTATACATACGTATGTATACATATACAAAAGTTCTATTATGTATATATGACAGATAATACATACATATATTCATTTACTTATTCATTAATTTTTATCACTTTATTGATCTGTTTATATATCACATTAATATCTATATATCTATATATATAATATCTATATATAGATATATGATATAATATGTTCTCAGTTCATATCCTGTGAATCTCTGTGCCAGGTCATCGGCCGTGACTTACGTGGCGAGGCGTGTTTTTTTTTAAATTATTTTCACCACCAAACATGGGGGGGATTTCACCAAAGAAAATGGGGAATTTCAAGGGAAATCAAAGGCAGTTTGATGGATTTCAAGGGATTTTGATGGATTTGATCAACATGTTTTAGCCAAGGAAACTAAGGAAACAGGTGGATATTTGCCTGATTAACCAAAAAAGGAGGATTCAAGCAGCAATGTTAAGATGAATTCAAGCAATACTGAAACATACTGAAACAACAATAAGACATATCGCCACCAAAAATGGGCAGGGCAATGATGTCAAGGGGATTTGGTGATGAGTGACCATGGGTTGGTACGGGGTAGAGCATCAGCTAGCAGCGAGATTTTGGGCGTTTTATAGCCAGCTAGGTTTTGACCCATAGGAAAAATCACTGCAAGAGGATCTCAGGATAATCTCACTGGAATACCAATACCTTATATTATTTATATTGGGATAAGAACACTCCTGTTCTGTAGATTTTCTATTAAAGAATCATTCCATTAAGACATCACTGACACAACGCTACATTGCTCTTCGAAATGGTATTAATCGGGCGTATTCTTTAACATTGAAGAAAGTTGTTGCTCTCCACAGGTGCAATTTCAAGTCAGCTATATTATATATTTAGTTTCCGAAGATTTCCCCCCGGGGGTGGCACTCATAGCATAGCATAACATGGTTACCTGGAAAATCCCCATATTTTAGTTCGATAATTTTCCCATAAATCGTGAAGGGGGGAAACCCCACTACCAGCCATGTTTGATTCTTGGTGAGTTATCTCCTTTATTTTCCCATCTAATCCCATTCTATCCCCATTACATACCATTAAATCCCCATGATATCACCATTAATATCCCATATTATCCCATATTATCCCATGTTTGATGACACCATCACCATTATATCACCATTATATCACCATTATAATCCCCATTATATCACCATTATAATCTCATTTTTTCCCCATTACATACCTTTCAATGCCAAAAAATGCTTTGCTTCGATGCGCGAGCGCAGGATGATGCGCTGCCAATCAATACCAAGCAGCCCATCCTGCCGGAAAGGCCGATGGGCGAGGGGCCCCTGTTGAGCCCCCTGTTGATTTAATGGGTACATAAGATAGAATGGGAATTTTTAATGAGGATATAATGGGGTTCAATGGATTTAATGGCATTCAACGGATTGAATGGGGATATTATGAGATAATCATAGGGATATACTGGGATGACAATGATGATTGTGATGGTAATGATGGAAATAAGAATGGAATTCAATGATGATGTACCCTATGGTATCATCAGACATGGCTGGCTGGGAAAGCCTTTGCAAATGGAGGTTCTAATGGGGGGAAATCATCGATCTTTGCAAATGGATTTTCCAGCTAGAGGGTATATATTAATACCCATTGGCTTTGGATTCTGATGGTGCGTTACGTAAGACCGTAAGCATTTTTTTTCAATTTTTGATGACCATGGCCCATAAAATCTAGTAATCTAGTGTGTATGTGTATATATATATATACACATGTACATGTACATATACTCTACATGGATGTATGCTGGCATTGACCCAGCTTGCTTCCTCCAAAACATGTCCCAGCTCCAGGCCGACCCTGTTAACGAGCCCCTGTGTTTCTCCGAGAAAGCTCAGGTGGGTAGGTTGGAAGTGCCGGTTAGAAGATGTTGGAAGACTTTACCCTCTGGTAATGACTAACAGCTTGCTATTGAAAATGGCACATTTATAGATATTTATAGTTGCTTTACCTATTAAAGATGGTGATTTTCCAGTTCGCTATGTAAACGTTTACCGGAGGGTACTGTAATTGGAGGACCATGGCCTTTACTCATGAATGATGTATTATGATATGACATTTCTACTATACCGATACCATTCATCCATACCATATGCAAATATAGCCCAGCAATAAACCATATCCCATTGACCCAACTTTTACCATTGTGTGGGTATTAACAGCCACACCCCAACAAACGGATTTTATTTGTGGATCCACCATTTTTTGTGCACTTGTAATTGTGCAAACAAGTGCGATGCAATACACGCTCCCAAGGATTGCCCTTTGGTAATCAAACATGGCAACGGAAAACCATCCATTTATAGATGATTTTGTCACCAAAACCTTCATTAATAGGGGACTTTCCATTGCCACATTTGATGACCGGAGGTAGGACCATCCTTCCTTTCTCTACGACTCTACGCTGTAGGCATAAGATCGGAAGCACACCGGAATTGATGTGCTGGGAACCTGTGGCTCCAAACCGCATTACCCAGGCCTGGCGTGTAGGAAATGTGTTTTTGGTTGGTTGATTTGACCTACATTTTTCAAGGTTTCACAACTTCATCCAACTTCGAAGCTTTCATACTTTGAACGTCTTTGATTCTTTCATGAGTGGATGCTGCTTCCCATGTCTGGCACAGTTTCGATCCTGGCTCGACCGAAGCTACTTGCGAGGCGCTCCTCTATGAAGAAGCTTGGACCGCCTATTCCAAGCAGAACTTCTCAGAGGTGCGCCGGGCAGCACCTCGAGATTCCCCCAAATCATGATATGTCGTGAGATATGATGATTTTCGTGTATTTATATAGTGCTGATGTAGAAAGTTGTACAAGAATAGCATAGAATAGCTAGAGAATATGATGCCCAAAGGAAGAGTTATGCAGCAAGCAATGTACAACAGACATGGCAGGTGATTTGCCCAAACAAACCTGTGAAAGTTTGACGCAGACTTTGAGGTGTACACCAAACATCGGCAGTTGTGTTCCTGTGCATATCCTGAAGCCTCCGGTCATGTTTACCTTTGATTGCAAAACCGCAGGCGGGTTGGATATTGTTGGATTTGCTGGTCCATGCATTTTGGGAACATAACATGTGAATCAACATTTGGATGATTTATGCGATAGATGTTAGAGTCACCTCCGTCATCGTCATCATCATCATCATCATCATCATCATTTTCTTTAGATGATACACTACAGTACATTTTGCAATTCGTCATGTGGATGGCTTCTTATGGAAGCCACCGAGAGCAGGCCACGCATTTGGCAAGCCAGCTGCTGGAGGACAGTCTGAACCTGGTGCCCACTGCCATCAAAATGGGATTCAATCAAAGTGGAGATAACCTGGGAAGATTATAGTGGGATAGAGAACCAACTCACCATGCTCACCATGATATTTGGGATTGTCCACAGATGGATCTACTCCCGATTGGCCATCGCTCATCCACTTGGAGGTAAGGAAGATTGTCAGTCGGTGCGTAGCTTCTTTTCTTCGCCCATAACTTGGGGGATGGGATTCCAGAAGGACTTTTTCGTTTTTTCTTTTGTAGTGACCATTTCGTCTTTTGCAGTGACCACAGGTATCGATATAGACCGAGAAAACATACACACGTCCACAGCTGGTAACGACAGGAGCGGCCAGAAGATGTTGCAGCTCAACGTCTACTGAAGCCTGGGCACCAAATGCACAACCTTTTGAAGTCGTCTTGGTACATCTTTCAAAATGGCTGATTTCAGTTTTGGGCTTTGGGAACTACAATTTCCCAGTATTGTAGGGCTATGGCTCCAGAGTAGGTTTGAGTGGACCTACAAGATTGATCATGTTCAGTCAAGTCATCTTTTTTTCTATATCTTTCTTAGGTTGATGATGTTGACCCAAACAAATATTTCACAGCATTCGTTAAAGGGAAAAATTGCAGGAAACCGCGATGAAAAGCCACCCACTATCCTCAGCATAGCTCGAAACGCCGGTTGAGGCGATCTGCAAGTCTTGCGGCCAAGGTGCGCACGACGGGGTGCTGGGTGTGCTGGGTCGGACGAGCTAATTACAGAAGCAAATAACCTCTGGTAAACTAACATAGCTATTGAAAATCACCATTTTCAATGGGACAATCCACTATAAATGGCCATTTTCAATAGCTATGTTAAATTACCAGAGGGTAACCTCACTGTAGGCATGGCAGTCTTCATGGGTCACAGAGTTGGAGGATGTTGGAGGTTTGTGGCTTGTCGCCGCGTTTTTTTGTTTTCATTATTTTGGAGGCACTTCATCATCACTGCGAGAGTAAATCCAAAACGATAAAGGCCATAAACCAATATACCCTCTGGTTATTTAACATAGCCATGGAAAATCACCATGTTTAATAGGTAAACCATCTATAAATGGGTCATTTTCCATGGCTATGTTAAATAACCAGATGGTAACACATAAACTTTGTTTTGGAGTAGCCCAGGAGTAAAACTGCTTCAATGAGGGAATGGTTTACGGCATTGGCTTTACCACATGATTTTTGCAACCCGCAAACAGAATCCAAAGATAGACAAATAAAATCAAATAAACCCCTACTGAAACAGTGATCAATTACTGGCCTGGAAGCGACCATCGCAGGTGGCGGAAGGTTCAGACCCCGCGTTCTTGCAGGACCCAGGGTAACCTGCGATCTGCCAAGAGTGGACGGATAAAATTGCAGGAATGGGCCACTCAGTTATAAGTTGGTCTAATCTCATTATATATATATATGATTATATAAATATCCAGCATAATTCCCAGTCAGCCTCTAGTTATTATAACCCAACTTACCTATCCTGGGAGCCCTTTATGTGCGCAATGTCATTTTAGCGAATAGCTCCAGCAATCCTGTGGAATTGTATTGTTTGCGGCAAATAACTTTGCGCCCCAGACGCCTCGTGAGGCAAGGCTGGGGGCCTGCGAAGGGACCATTGTCACAGATGGTGAACACAACTCGATTGAAGAAGTGATGATTCAATCGAAATCACCAAAAGCAAAGTTGATAATTTGATGTACGCTACGCAGTCATTGATTCTACAGATTCTACAGTACCTCAATAGGACTCTTTGTCTTCTAGACGCAAGACACTGGTGTTCATTGCCACCGGCGATCCTGACCTAGTATTGTATGGAAGGCTTACAATCCACAGTAGGTCACTTTGATTTTCCAAAACATTTTTCCATATCTTTCCCTATCTTTCCCTATCTCCAAGTGTTTCAACATGACCTTTTGCAGGAGCTGGCCGAATGGACGGCTGTGGCCTCCATGACTGAGAAGTGAGGCGATCCACCGGCGATCCTGACAATTCATTTTTAGCAGGAAAACCACGGGCGTTCTTTGGACTTTCACGGAAAAAAAAGCAATCCAATGAAACAGGTTTCCACCATTTATATCCATTTATATACATATAATACATATATTATATATTATATATATATTAATTATATATAATATCGATTATATCAGTTATATTCCCTCCATAATCTTAACTTATAACTATATACCTATATACCTATATATTATATTATATTATATTATATTATACTATATTATATTATATTATATTATATTATATTATATTATTATATTATATTATATTATTATATTATATTATTATATTATATTATATTATATTATATATTATATATTATATATTATATTATATTATATTAGATTATATTATATTATATCCCCATAATGTGCTGAAATTAATCCATGCATTAAGCTGCCTGACATATGCACCGTTCGCATGCTTCGCGTGCCCGCGACAACACGCCGACAATGCCATGGTGGCAAGCGATGGGGCGAAGTTTTATCGAGCCATGGCCAGTTGGATTGGAGATCAACTAATTCACTGGATTGGTTTAAGGGAAAATCTACAGGAAACCATGGGTTTTTACCATCAAATATAGGGCTTTCCGGTTAAAATTTTCCCATCATCCAATTCTATGACTAATATATTGATTCAATGCGAATATAATGGGAAATTGAATGGGAATATGTGGTGGGATTTACCCTCTGATAATTTGTTACAGTTTGCTACAAAAAATCACCATGGTTAGCAGGTAAATCGGTGATTTTCTATAGCTATGAGCAATGTTCAAAACCCCGGTTGGTTGACAAGTATACTATTAATGGGGATTATTGTAAAACTGATTATAAAATATGATGAGAACGGAGATCAACTAAACTGATCAAATACTATACAGAAACATAAAGAAACACATAATTTTACGTCATTTTGCCCAATAAGGGATTCGTAAGACATGGTCAAATCACTAAAACAATGAACCCAAAGAACTGAGAAACCAAGCTTGAATGAGTGGATGCCGATGAGGACAATCTTCGATTTTTTGGCCATTGATATAGCAAGTCGTGTCGCTGGGATGTACAAAATGCCGCAAATGCGACCCGACTTGGTGGCACGAGTCCACGATGAAAGGGTTCCTTTCAGCTGATGCCATGGGAAGTTCTGATGTCTGAAAAATGTGAGTATACTATAGGGTATACCATGGTATACCATGGTATACCATGGTATGCCATGGTATGCCATGGTATGCCCCTGAAATGGTAATTTTCATACTGAAAACCATGAGCATCAAATCCTATTGCCAGACAAAGCCATATGAATTCCGCAATTCCGCATGTTGGACTCAATGTTTGGTTTGGAAGAACTGTCCTGTCACTGATGAAAAGTGAGCTATGAATAGTTGGAGTTTGGGGCACATGCCAGAACAGGGACGGAGAGGGACGCTGGATGATTCCCCAAGCGAAAAGCTGCAGAGTAAGGAAAACGTGGAAAGCCGTTACTAGTAGAGTGGTGGCCAGAATATCAATATGTATTCTACGTTGTTAGAAGAGTTTTCATAGCCTCAAGTATCCCCCCAGACTGCAGTCTGCAATGAATCAAGTGGGAAAACCGATATTACCATCCAGAAAGGCGCTGACAATATCAGGATCTAGTTTGTAGGGAACCTAACGTTTGCCAGAGCGCGGTTCTCGCATACCCAGTAAGAAAAACAGCAAAAACTATCAAAAAGTCATGAATTTCCTCACCTTCAAAAATGACAAAACAATCTGCATCGTGACAGTGAAAGGACTCCACAGAAATGAACAGCCGAATTGCCCCTGGGGGCTTGCACGAAGCGGAGCCATCTTTGAGAGATCGGGTCTCCGGCTCGCCTCTGGACTGGTACGGTTCCTGGAAACCCAAATGGGCTGGAAAAATTCGGGTTCAAAGGGTTCAAACCATGGGATTTTGGGGGTACCATGGGGTACCTATTCTCAACGAAATATGTCTGAGGTCATGCAAAGTCTTCTGATGTCTGCCTGAGTTGATTTCAGGCAAACAAAACACAGGAGACACATGGAGACACCCAGTTTTTCGGATACTGTTTGACCATGTTTGACCGTTTCCTGTACATTCTTCAAACAACCTAGTCCAATCCTAATCCAATCCTAGTCCAATCCTAGTCCAATGTGCACCTTGAACCAGACCAGAGCATACAATTTGCAAGCGATTGCCGTCGTGGCGAATGGATCAACAAGTCGAAGCGCCAGCCGGGTGTCCACCTTGGCAATGAAAGATCCCAGATCAGGTCTAAGTTTCCAGTGAAGCAAAGCTGTAATTCCATGTATTTCCACATATTTCCACATATTATGTCCGTATTTCCATGTATTTCCTTCCCATTGTCATAATTGCCACGTTTCATCACAGAACGATTTTGGAGCACGACTCTATGATGATGTGCCTCCCCAAGTACTAGGATGATCATGGATGATCAGTGTTCACCCGTCAGGGTCCTTGAGATTCTTAAGGTAGGGATTTGAGGCATCCCCAAGATTCCCAAGTTGGGATTGAAGCCGAGCCCCTC